>SNQJ01S0037295.1:81543-96303 GCA_010110895.2 Picea sitchensis
ATTGCTGGGTAGACCATGGCAATATGACCGGAACGTGATTCATGATGAGAAGATGAATACGTACACCTTAGAGAAGAATGGGAGGACACACATGTTGCTTCCGATAAAGGATAAGGAAGTGAAGCCGGAGGTGAGGAATACTGTACTTCTCATGAGTGGGAAGGAACTTCTTACGGAGGTGAAGAAGAAAGAAGATCCAAAATTCTTTGTGGTCAGGAAACCGAGGATTGTTCTGACTAGCACAAGAGTGGATGATTTACCGGATGAAATTCAGGAACTGCTGGAAGAGTTTGCTGACATTATAGTGGACGAATTACCTCGTTCGTTGCCACCAGTAAGGAGTGTGAGTCATCATATAGACCTCATACCAGGAGCCAGTTTGTCGAACAAAGCCGCGTATAGGTTGACACCGCAAGAAAATGAAGAGGTCAAGAAACAGGTCCAGGAGCCTTTGGACAAAGGATTAGTGAGAGAAAGCTTGAGTCCATGTGTCGTTCCAACGGTACTTAGTCCAAAGAAGGATGGAGGTTGGAGAATGTGTACCAACTCAAGAGCGATCAACAAGATAACCATCAGGTACAGATTTCCACTGCCGAGGATGGATGATCTGATGGATTGCATGAGTGGGGCAAAATATTTTTCAAAGATAGATTTGAAAAGTGTATATCACCAGATTCGCATGAGAGAAGGCGATGAGTGAAAGACAACCTTCAAAACCAACGGAGGGCTGTATGAATGGCTAGTCATGCCGTTTGGCTTGACGAATTCACCGAGTACCTTTATGAGGTTGATGAACGAAGTCATGAGGGAGTTCATCAGAAAGTTCGTCATCGTGTATTTGGATGATATACTGATTTTCAGTAAATCAGTGGCAGAACACTTGAAGCATTTGGCTATAGTGATGAAATGGCTACAACAGGAGAAGCTGTTGATAAACATGAAGAAATATTCATTTATGAAGACATAGCTCATTTACTTGGGTTTTTCTATATCTGCGAATGAGTTGAAGATGGATCCAGGTAAGGTAGAAGTGATCAAGAATTGGCCATCACCGAGAAATATTTTTGAGGTGAGGAGTTTTCATGGTTTGGCTAGTTTCTACCGGAAGTTCATCATGAATTTCAGTGGAATTAGCGCAGCGATGATGGATACAGTGAAGAAACGACATAAGTCTTTTCACTGGACAGCAGAGGCTGAGAAGAGTTTCAATTTGTTAAAGCGGAAGATCACAAAACAACCAGTGTTGGTGTTGCCAGATTTCCAAAAGACATTTCAGGTGAAATGTGATGCAAGCGGGTTTGCCATAGGAGCGGTCTTGAGTCAGGAAGACAGGCCGATTGCATATTTCAGCGAGAAGCTAAATGAGGCAAAATTGAAATACTCCACGTATGATAAGGAATTTTATGCTATCATACAGGCATTGAAGAAGTGGAGGCATTACTTGATCCCAAAAGAATTTGTTTTGTACAGTGATAATCATGCATTACAGTTTGTGACTCGACAGGAGAAGTTGAATCAAAAACATGCAAAATGGGTAGAGTATATGCAGGATTTCACATTTGTGATTAAGCATATTTCGGGTACTGCTAACAAAGTGGCTGATGCTTTGAGCAGGAAGTGTTTGTTTTTGAAGGAGTTCCGAGTCAAAACCGTGGGTTTTGATGATCTCAGAAACATGTACGCAGGTGATGCAGATTTTGCAGAAGCGTATGAAGCAACTGAGAATCCAGTTCTCAGAGATAGAAGCCCATGGATAGACTACATGATCTAGGAAGGATTGCTGTTCAGAGGCAATCAACTGTGTATTCCAAAATGCTCCATGAGGGAGAACTTGTTAAAGGAGAAACATAGTGGTGGATTAGCAGGACACTTTGGCCATGACAAAACATTCGCGAAGCTGAGCGAATCATACTTTTGGCCAGGGATGCGGTCAGATGTCAAGAGGTTCATTGATAGATGTAGAGTATGCCAGCAGTCGAAGGGAAGGAAGCAGAGTGCGAGATTTTATCAACCATTTCCCATACCAGAGAGGCCATGGGAGGCGATAAGCATGGATTTCGTATTGGGGTTGCCGAGGACGCAGAGAGGATTTGATTCTGTCTTTGTAGTAGTGGATAGGTTTTCTAAAATGGCACATTTCATTCCATGCCAGAAGCCAACGATGTGATGCACATTGCAAATTTGTTTTTCAAAGAGATCGTTCAACTTCATGGGTTGACGAAAAGTATAGTTTCGGACAGAGACACCAAATTCATAGGGCATTTCTGGAGGACCTTATGGAAGAAGCTAGGAACTAATTTGGCATTTAGTTCAGCTTATCATCCGCAAACAGATGGGAAAATAGAAGTGGTCAACAGAAGTCTGGGAGACTTGCTGAGAAGATTGGTGACTGAACACCACAACAGTTGGGACCATATATTACCACAAGCGGAGTTTTCATACAATGACTCAGTGAATCGGAGCACAGGCCGAAGTCCATTTCATATTGTGTATGGTACACAACCGAGAGGAGTTTCTGAACTAAGAGATTCAGGACAAACTGCTACTAGAAGTGCTAGTGCAGAAGAATTCGCTGAAGCGATGGAATAACTTCACAGCCAGGTGAAGGAGCGACTGTTGAAATCAAGCCAGGAATACAAGTGCAGAGCAGATCAACATCGGAGAAAACTTCAGTTCGAGGTTGGTGAATTAGTTCTGGCACATCTGAGGAAAGAAAGGTTCCCGAGAGGAACATACAATAAGCTGAAAGTGAAGAAAATCGGGCCATGCAAGGTCTTGAGAAAATTCGTAGAAAATGCTTATGAGATCGAGTTGCCGGAGGGCATCAAAATATCTCTGATATTCAATATTGTAGATTTATACCCATACAGGGCTGGAGAAGCAAAGACTGGAAAAGAAGAACCAGTAATCCAGTGGGTGAAGCAATTTCCAGTTGCAGAGAAGCCGTAGATGGAATGCATACTGGACAAGTGAGTGGGTAAGAAGACCCGGAGGAAAGAATACTTCGAGTATCTGGTCAAATGGAAGGGCCACCCAATGGAGGATGCTAGCTAGGAGAGCAAAGCAGAAATACAAAAGCATGGACAGACCGTGCAGGAGCTCATGGACAGGAGCCCATGAAAGTTTTCAATCCGAGGAGTATGATGTAGGAGCATCACCGACACATCAAGCGAGCTAGCGCGGAGGTGGAAGACAACTGGACAAGTCAGCACAAATTTTGAAAACACTTTGGGATTGTTGCGCAAATCTTAAATGAGCCATTTATGAAGGCGCACTTGTATATTGTAATGGACCTTGAGCCTTTAAGCTCTCGTCCTTAGGTAGATAGTCGGCATTTTAATATAATTAATGCTGGTAGATAGGATTTTAATTCTAGATTTGATAACCTTAGAGCGCAAGAGGGAAACAGGATATAGACACCCTCATTGTGCATTGTAAAATTATTCAGGAATAGTTGAATTCTAGAGAATCCAGGAAGAGCAAGAGAAAGCAGAGAACTGTGTGAAGAACACCCATGTACAGACATTTGAATTAATGGAAGAGTACTGATTCAAAATCATGGTTTGTGTTGATTCTCTGTGTGTTGATATTGATATGCTCATGAATGTTTATTTCCTGTCATACATTTGCTTTTATATGCTGTGTATGTGATTTCATTGTTGAATTTAATTCTGTGAGGAAGAGTGAATGAGTTTCAATTGTTTCTCTATTTGAGCCAGAGGATTCCTGCAAGGGGTGCAGTTGAATTTTTCCGCAAGGAGTGCGTTGACAGAAGAGTTCAATTAGAGATAGATTTGGTTCTCATTTCCTCGAAGGTGAAGTTAGGCACAGTGCCGTGCAAGGAGTGCACAGGCCAAGCTAAGTCTCAGAGTTGCGATTCTGAGCAGGGTATCGGAAGACTGCTGCTGCAGGTGTGCACAGAGTTGAGTGCCTTCAACACTTAAGCGTTGTTGAAGATTTTCCACAAGGAGTGTGTGCAAGGTTTCTTTCTGAAGACTGAAGTTGTGGAAAATCTCAGAAGGAATAGGCCTTCGAATTCACTGAAGGTTAAGTGTAGGGAAGCTGCCGTGGAAAGTCTGAGAGAAGCGTCCCAGGTTGGCGAGTGGGCGAACGAGTCTCGTGGGGAGACACTTTTTCATTTCGCAGAATCATCAGAGGGAGAACGGACGGTCGAAACTCTACGAGAGAATTTCGTGAAGTTCCGAGGACCGTTAGATCTTCCAGAGGTGCGAGGTAGTTACAGCGCAAGTGTGGAAAGGTTCTAAGCTCAGGAGGGGCAGAGCCGTTGATCCAAGTCATCCAGGGACGTTGGATTATTCGCGAGATCGCCTATCGAGATCTCATGAGAAAAGTGTCCAAGACTTGGTGACGGAGATCGTGAAATCGCGATATGTGATATCCCGATGACTACGAGAACGATGTGGGGCCATAGGAGTTGGCAAGTAGACAGGTGGCACATCGCATGTCGGGAGTTTGTGAGTAGAAGGGTTGAGAACTTGGTGCCAAAGGTCGCGAAGTGCGAGGACACGAGAAGTGGCGAAGTGGCGAGAAGACCAGGAGTCGTCCATTTGAAGAGGACAGGTGGCAGAGATCGAGAGATCTCGCGGACTCGGAAGTTCGCAAGGTGAAAGACCAAGCATTGGTTACTCCAAGTTGCGAAGACGCGAGGAGCGAGGAAGAAAGTTGGCCATTGGATCTGGGTCGTAGGAGGACCGTTGGATCGGGAACCCCATCGCCTATCGTGCATTCGGGGGTTCAGAGGTTGAGAGGGGTCACTTTCGACATCAGAAGTTGCGAAGTGTCGAGAGCAGAGGCTCGCGTGGATATGTGGCAGAATCATAAGGTGAGGCCCGCGTGGTTGACGGGTGGACACGTGTTTCCTGGAGAAAGGAGTCAACACTCCGTTGAATTCTCGCATCTCGGGGATTCGTGGGATAAGAGTGTGAAGGCTCGACGCTTCAACCTGCGAAGTTGCGAGTAGCGAAAAGCATCAAGGGAGGAGTCAACCCGGCGTTGACCTATCGCGTCTCGGGAAATCGTAACAGGAGGGCACGAGAGTTCAGCTCACGAACTCACGAAGGTGCGAGTTGCGAGAGGCCCAGATATTTAAGCCCTAGCCCATGGTTACATGTGGAGAGGGCGCTGACAAGGAAAGGAACCATAACCGTATCGCTGGTTCAGGTATTGCAAGATAGGAAAGGAAGAGATGGAAGCTTCAACTCATGAACTCGCGAGATTAAGTTCGATCCTCCGAGTGCGGAGAGGGGATCGCGCGAAGAGTTCTTTGGGCCGAGGTCAAGAATATCCTGTGTGTGCGCGTGGACCTTCCTTCC
Source organism: Picea sitchensis (assembly GCA_010110895.2). Lineage (NCBI taxonomy): Eukaryota > Viridiplantae > Streptophyta > Pinopsida > Pinales > Pinaceae > Picea > Picea sitchensis. Next base: position 86,877 of record SNQJ01S0037295.1, read on the forward strand.
TGCAGGTGGCGAAAGGGCCGCGTTGCCGTCAACGGAACACTAAGGTTAAATGACTTGGATACAACAAACTGGAATCGTTACATCAGAGCGCTTGGGCGAGCTAATATACGTCTGAGTGAAAGGGAAGACGAACTTATCAGGGAAGGAGACTCGCGAGGCTACTAGACCCCAAAAGCTGGATATATCCTTCTAAACACAGATCCTTTCCAACAAGAAGTGAAGTGGTGGTGGAAGAAACTTTGGAAACAAAGGTGCCCTTCAAAAGGCAAATTATTAACCTGGTCTATTTTAGAACATAAAGTAACCACTTGGGAAGTACTTCAAAGAAGACTCTTTCAAGGGCCGAGCCGGTGCACTCTCTGCAAAACACAGGGGGAAACAATTGAACTCCTCTTTTTACGGTGTCCCTTTACGCGCTTGCTGTGGGAGGAAGCCTCCAAATTAAACTTGAACATAGGTCCTTGGCAAGGTGAAACCTTTGAAGCAGCCTTAGAGATTGGCTCACTGACAGATTCACAAAAGCCACAAGATCCTTTCCTATCATTGCTGCTTGGGGGGTTTGGATTGCCAGGAATAACTCCATTTTCCGGAATGAACCCCAGTACGTGCCCCAGGTGGCAGCAAACTGCCTAAGTATCTTAACATCCCTCAACCTGGGAATTGGGTAGGGAACCAAAGGTATCCGCCAACCTCAATTAGAAGGGATTGATACTAGCCGACCTTGGCCTTTTTTTGACGGGGCAACCTCGACTGACTAGCTAAACTGTGGGGCTGGGGGCTGTCTATATCAAAGAGAACAACACTACTACCTCCTCAAGTCTGGGCTGGGGCCTGACACCAACAATTTCTCTGAAATCATGGCACTAAAACTCCTGCTTCTCTTCACAGTAGAAAAAGGATGTACAACTTTACAAGTCTTTGGGGATTCCCTTCTAATCATCAATTAGGCAAAGCAAGAAAAACACTGTCACACTTTTAGACTTAGACCTTTTCTTACTGAAGTACAAAGAATTTTATCTTTATTTGACTCTTTCTCTCTTTCACATATCTACAGGGAAATGAATTCTCTGGCCGATCGACTTTCCAAGGAAGTCGCGCAGCTAGAGTATGGTACTTGGCATATAACATAAATTACAGACAATGGCAGTTTTTAATATCATCGGCCCTTCCAGGAAGGAAAAATATAAAAGTACACTGAACTACCGGAACGACTTACCGGATCCTTTGGGAAGGGAACAAATGTATCTGGTTTTTGGAAAAACAAAGCACATGACTCAGAAAACATGAATGGTTTTCGTATACTGTTCTGGAATCGAATATGTAAACATACAAGTTTTGTAAGGACAATGTAAAGACAATATATATCTTGCTGATACTATTAAAGCAAATATATATCTGCAGATGTAATTTTACCCAAATATAATAAAATTACGACTTTTTTCCATGAAAAAAAAAGTAATTACAAACTTATTTATCAATATAAATACAAATATTTACCAATATAAATACAAATATTTACCAATATAAATACAAATATAATAAAAAGTAACACAAGTTAAATGATATAAGTATAATTAATATTAAAAATTATAATATAATATTTGTAAAATATAACTTAATAAATTATAATAATAATAATTTTTTTTTTCTTAATAAACATAATCTAAAATAAAATTAAACATTAATTATATTAAGCTTTTATTTTATTCTCTATAAACATAATCTAAAATAAAATTAAACATTAATTATATATTAAGCCTTCTAAAGTGAATATGCAAAATCAAAATGTCTTTACAAAATATTATAATTTTTCACAAATATACACAATAATATTATAGCAAATATTGATTGAAGCGGCTATGTGAAGCTAAGATATATATATTTTTTATAAGAAATTTTGTATCTGTTTTGTGCATAGAGTAAAGTTGTGATGATTTTTTTATATGATATTTTTGTTGAAAAGGTAGTATAGGCACATGGGACTTTTTCTGTTTGGATAGGTTGGGTTGATAAGGTATGTCTAGTTATTTTATGAAAAGTCATATGGGTAGGTTGGGTTGATAAGGTATGTCTTTTTCTTTTATGAAGAGTATGTATAATTGCTTTTTATATATATATAAAGATTTTTTTATTAGGAAAAAAATCTTTATATATATAAGAGAGGGGGTTTTCAATTTTAAAGTAAATAAAAAGTTAAAATGAGAAGAAAGCTTAGGAAAAAAGGTTTTGGAACCATCCTTAAAGCATTTAAAATAAAAAGTTAATATTGATAAGATTTGTGATTCAATAGATATAGATGGTTGGAATGGATCTAGGTTAATATTCATCGGATAAAGCCTATACATGAGGCTTTATTTGTAAACAAAAATGTAGATTTATAGTATGAGAAGTAAGATGATTAATATATTAGAACCAAAATTATGTATTTGTAATGATAACATGAGGAGTAATGTTCACAATTGTGGCATTTTTACCTTCTCAAAAGTTAATATTGATAAGATTTGCGATTCAATAGATATAGATGGTTGGAATGGATCTAGGTTAGTATTCATCGGATAAAGCCTATAAAATGAGGCTTTATTTGTAAACAAAAATGTAGATTTATAGTATGAGAAGTAAGATGATTAATATATTAGAATTAAAACTATGTATTTGTAATGATAACATGAGGAGTAATGTTCACAATTGTGGCATTTTTACTTTCTCAAAAGTTAATATTGATAAGATTTGTGATTCAATAGATATAGATGGTTGGAATGGATCTAGGTTAGTATTCATCGGATAAAACCTATAAATGAGGCTTTATTTGTAAACAAAAATGTAGATTTATAGTATGAGAAGTAAGATGATTAATATATTAGAACCAAAACTATGTATTTGTAATGATAACATGAGGAGTAATGTTCACAATTGTGGCATTTTTACCTTCTATGACTTATCCTAATATTTTTATTTCACACCATTAATATATTTTTATATGCTTTATTTTTACCCTAGTGGTAGATTCAAAGATGTATACCAAAGTTGTTCATATTGTTGCACTTGTCCATATGCCAAATGCAAGGCATTGACCATTGGAAAAATTTCCCATTGTTTGGAAAAAAAAATTCTTGTGTTTTTTCCCTAATGATAGATTCAAAGCTTGTTAATGTTAGTGCATTATGTCATCAACTATTGAAAATTTTCATACTATTTGAAAGAAAACATGTTTAATGTGGAAATCATCTTGTAATGACTCTCCAATAAATCAATAACAATCAAACATGTCATATTAATGCCTTTCAAATTAAATAAAATGAAATAGAAGAAAAAAACATGCTTAATGTGGATACTATCTAGTAATGACTCTCCAATAAATCAACAACAACCAAATATGTCATATTAATGCCTTTCCAATTAAATAAAATGAGATAGAAAATGGTTGGCCACATTAAATTTAAAAACAAAAATGCTATGTCGTAGTTTGGTGGGCTAGCTTGAGTGGTAGAGTGCTTTGAGATTCATGGAGGAGGTCTTAGCCACAATCTACACTCTCCATTCCAAAATCATGACCATAAGGCCATCATTTTTTTTTCCAATTCCTTCTCATTTGGCTTTTATGCATTCCAAATTAGTTGAAGTAGTTTAACTACCTCATTTAGTTAAGTTAACTAAAACTTAACTAATATTTAGTTTAGGGGAAGAAATAATAGTAATTAAGGGTCTTTTTATTAAATAATAACTAGTAGGTGGGACCCCTTATGACTCCCTTTTATTTCTTAACAAAAATAAACATAAGTAGACACCCAATCATACACATGCCTCCTTGTGGCTCCCATAATTTTTTCCACAATTTGAAATTTAAATATTATAAATATTTCAAATTATATCCAAACATGTAAATATACACAATATCCAAAAAGAGTTTGTTGTCCAAAACTTTCAGTAGTCCACTGTCCTCAACAAATCAATTATAAACACATAATCAAAAACCATATTTTCCACTTTGAGAGGCAATTATTCCTTTGTTGCTGCTATCCCCTTTAGAATTCCCTGAATCAACCTTAGGTTGGGTGGAACCTTAAGGCTTGATCTCGCTAATGACATGGGAGTAGTCATCCCTCAAGTGCATACGAGAAGACACTGACTCGGCTGAGTCACTTGATGGAGAGGAGGGAGCAACAACAACTTTACCTTTATCATGCACATGGTGAGCCTCGATTTTGAGTCTTTTGCTTGCATGGGAGGACTGTAGAGGTGAGTGTGCAGGGGAAATATGAACATTTGGGTTAATAGGTGGAGGAGGAGGAGTTAATGACAAGTTTGGCTAATCACGATGGTGGGAGACTGTTGGGTGAACAATCTCCTGCCATCCATGATTCTCGAGAACTTCAGGTTGCAAAGATACACGGGGAGACACATGGATACTGAGAACATTTTGGGGTTGGAAGGGAGGCCTATTTGGTCTAGGTTGGACTATCCCTTGTTCAATCCAATTGAAAAATCCAACTTGAAAGAGTTGGTTTAACTCTTGAGGATCGACATCGAAATGTATTGAGAATTTGGGTCTTCTAGGCCCTCTGTTCCAGTTTCCTCTGCCCCTATTGTTTCGGACATGACTTCCTCTGCTGAAGAAGCTCATCCTGTATGCATCAATTATTAGCAACTAGCTCTTAATAGACCATACATGGCATTCTCTTAATATGAAACAAAGTTTCGCTCAATAATTAACATCAAACCCATGCAATCCAATCCATAAAACTTAGTTAATAATTGTCAAATGAGCAGGGGGTGAAATAGGGTTCATGGGATATCTGGGGGGATTGTAATGAGTGAAAAAATGATATCATGACAGGGAGTAAGAACACGAGTACTGCTCGACAATTCATTAAATAACTGACCGTGCAACAATACCAAAACATATCAGCTGCCATATATCTCTGTGTCATTTTTGATCATTGTCATACAAAGTTTTAATTTAATTCTAGTGATTAGGGCATGCAAAATGAATTTGGGATTGTGAAGGGATTTATAATGAGCGAAAAAGTGAGAAAATGAGAGGGACTTATACGGATACTGTTCATAAAATAAACTAAATCAATCAACTATCATAACTCTGTTTTAAATTCAATCCAAAAAGCATCCACTTCCAAGACCAAAACATTTAATTGTTCCTCAATTGCATACAAATTGCTTGTTGTCTTCAATATCAATTTAATTTCCCAGAAATCTTAAATCTACTCCAATCCGTACATTCTATATAATGACTATGTAAACATTTTCAATTCCATAGTACTGCATGCTCTAATGTTGATCTCTTCTTTTAAAAACAACCATAATATGCATAGTGATTCCATTTTCTATATCCAATATCCATCCTTGGCAACCAAATAATAATAGAAACATGATTAATAATCAATAATCAATTGTCATCAACAAAAATCAGGCCCGATTTAACCACACACATGTTCCTTTTAAAAAAAAATGGACAGACTTAAGAGCATGCTCGATGAACCAATCATACACACAGGTCTTCAATCATATAATTGACACAATCTTGATTCGACAACAACAATGAATCCACGACATGTAGCCCTTAGCTCGAAATCCATGTTCATTAACATATATAGACTTCCTTTTAAAAGGAACAACCCATAAAATATAGAACCATGTCGACACACATGTGTCTCTTTAAAACTTGACAAGACCAAGATTATATTTGACGAATCAATCATACACAAGTGCCTTTACATATCAATTGGAATCATGATCATGCTAGGTTTTGACACAATAAGAAATACCATAATCGACTAAAGGAAATATCTCGGCCGTAGGTAACCACACTTTTCTTCTTGTTCAAACAAATTCATATCAGAGAGGAAACACAAAGATTCAACCAGAAGATGGTCTTTGAAGTGAGAGAGACCGTGCCTTTAAAATTTCCACCATCATTAAACTGGTAACCCAAAATCTTGACAAACCCTAGAAGGTGCCCGATGAAGGTAGAAACAATTCAGACTCCAAGTCGGGCTCTTTATAATTTAAATGCAGAGAGGTAATGAACTTGAATTTAAAAAAAAAAGCACAGAGAGTTGATAACCTTTTACATCCTCAAGAATTTACCACCGAGAAGAAACCACATGAAACAAATATAATCTTGGAAGAATCGAGAGCCATGCTACTTTAAAACACCACAATATTTCAACTTATAACCCCAAGATCTTGACAGAACCCTACGAGAATGCTCGAGTGGAAACAAGAAAATTCGAGCTCAACAACCCATGCACACGCAAATGCCTCTAAAATTTATTGCAGAGAGGAAACGAGGGTTAATTTAAATAATGGAGGATACTCGAAAACACAGAGAGACCATGTCTTTTTCCAACATCCAGGAGGTCGATAAATTTCGAAAAATAATTGATAGTGAGGCTTCACAACATAACAACCGATCATTATAGCAGAGATGAGAGGTGCGTGTGTTAAAAACTATCGTGAAAAGAATGCCAGAGCGCAACTTGTATCTATTTGATACATACACAGGCCTCTATTAAACACTCTGGACAAAACAAGATTGGACTATGGAAAGCTTCTAGTGAAATGACAATAAAGAAAAATCCATACAAACAATAGCTCGAGGCTTAGACAAAATAACTACACCATTGTCGATAGTTGCATTGCAACTTGGATAAATAATCACAACAATGATCGAGAGGGAAAACAAGTTGACAACAACTGATACATAGACTAGTGGTTAAAACCCCTCAACAATAAAACTTAGAGCCCGTTGCACCACTGTTACCATTTTTCACAAAGAATCATCATAAAAACCAAGCTGACTGATTCAATAACCAATACGCAGACTTTACAATAAAAAACACCCATGCAAACTTTACAATAAAAAACACCCATTACTTTGCTTAAAAATTCCAACATTTTGCAGTAATCACAGAGAACCCATAACACAATATTTACACTCAGTCGAAAACTCAAGAAAACACAGAACCCATGCAATCTTGAGCCACCATTTGATTCATAATACAGAGAGTCCATCATGGATCGAAAGTAAAGAGCCATACCTGTGTAAAATCGCTTCAATGAAGAGCTAGCTCGAGTTTTCCCTTTTGAAACCTAAAATCGTGAAGCTTCCACAACCAACATAGCAACAATGCAACTATGCTAGGGTGACGAGCTCAAGGGAGGTTTGGAGTGACGTGCAGTAAATGCATGTCACTTCCTCACTTGACCCTATTCAATTCCATGTACGAGCCAGTCTATCAACCATTAAATTCAACCATATAACCAATGCATAATTTCAATGCCATATCTATTGTATAGATCTGATGGCATATCCATTTTATAGTGCGCCACCCAAACAAGTCACCACCATACGTTAACATTACCATACGTGCCTCCATATAATTATTTTAATAAAAAATTGCATAATCCTTGTTAGCACCAAAAGTCACCTCCTGATTGCAAGAGAAGTAAGCCCGATACCCATCAGTGTTTGGGGTGGATGGTCGATGGCCAAAACTCAACAACATGAAATATATTCAACACATAACTGGATAGGAAATGAACAGGGAAGTGAGGGCCACATTAACTTCGGTCAGTAAATTGAGTTAAAGCGAGAGTAGAGGGAAGACTTATGATAAAGGGTGAATAAGACTGCTATGGGCATCGGGCCAAAAGAAAACCCAAGCTCAAGAGAATTCTTGAGCTCAAATTCAGACATAGAAATATGTTTATGAGGGACACAATTACAACTGCAGTATGATCAAACCTCCATCATCCTGCAACTGCAACAACTCGACTGGATCCTCCATGCCCGATCCATTCAATGTGAGAAGGAAACAGATACATAGAGAAATGAATAAAACTGACCACGGTACCGCTATAATCAAACCTCCATTACAACAACATAACGATCCTCAAATGGATCATCCATGCCCAAGTGTCTTAAACAATTTTTACAGACGAAGTGGAAAGAGGGAAGATGAATTCTATTAACATGAAAGTCTCAAGTTGATTACATAACCAGAGAACAACTTTGGCAGAACAAAATTAAAAATTGGGAGCTCTTCTCAACCAAAGACCCTAACAAAATATGAGGAAGACTCCTATATACTCAGAGCCAAAACCACATAAGTGTTCTCGAGTAGTTGCATTGAAGGCATTACGTTTGCATGCTTCCTGATAGACTGTGGATGTAGTCTCCTGTCGAAAGTGAGCTCTATCAGACACAATTGTGTTTTAGGAAGGGTCTGCACCTGAGCTGAATTGCTGACAGTCCTTCCTTGGGATTTCCATTTATGGTGGAAACGATGTTCAACCACCACCACCTGCTTCAATAACTCCTTCATCGAGATCGGGGAAGGCCCAAGTCAACTCTGCACCTATAGGACATGGCGGCCTCAACATTTTGCCGCCTGGATCTGAGCCGGATGCTTGCGGGGGGGTCTGACAACAGACGTGTCTGTTGATGAAGTGATTGGCGCGCTCGACATGGAATATTGGATGAGAGACGTTCAGGTGGACAGCCGCATATGAGAGGTGTCTAGGTGGCAGCCGTGGATGGGAAGAGGAGACTAAGGATAGTGTGGGGGCCACACAAGCGGGAGTTGAGGTGTGATGGGATGGAGGTGATGTGGAACAAGAAGATGATGAGGAGGTAGAGGGGAGGACGCGAGGCACTCGGTAAGGGAGTGGGGACCTGACACAGGTGGAAGTGGTGTGGAGCGAAGTGGTACAGGTGGCGGGAGAGGATAAGGGGAGATGCGACAGGTAGGACGATGAGTGGAGGATAGATGCCGGCTGGACAGTTGTGGAGCGACCACTTGTCGACCCAGGATATGGCGTTATACATGCATGCGCATATTGGGGATGCGAAAAGTGGTTTGACTCTTCACCGCTTTTGGGCCTGATGTGTGTCTTTGAATAACACGTAGCATCTCCACAAAACCATGGTTTCAAACCCGACCCGCCCTACAAATTTTAACGTTCGTGCATGTTGAGGCCCCGATATGATCAACGACTGTCGATCTGGGGGGAGAGGTGAGATTTTGGAGCGCCGCCTATTTTTGGTGCCTCTGCCAAACTTTTATCCGCCCGCTAACTTTGGCGCTCTTCCAACTGTGTTTAGAGGTGGTGGCACGCTGAACCTATGGAAGGGGAAAAACACCACTGTAATTGCCTCGACCCGCTTTGTGCGCTGACGGTGGACACGTGCGCTTGCCTTCATATACCCCGACTTTGGATAAAATGCATATGGTGGGTTTTTAAACTCCTTTTCTCGCATTTCCTCCGCCCAAGGGCCAAATTCTTAGGGAAAACACCCCCTTACAATTACATGTGATAAAAATCCTGTGACCCAAACACATAGTATAGTAGCTAGGTCCACCATGTCACAAGGTTTATATGTAATCCTTTTGTCATAGCTCTAGAACTT
>SNQJ01S0037296.1:20151-31071 GCA_010110895.2 Picea sitchensis
AATAATAATAATAATAATAATAATAATAATAATAATAATAATAATAATAATAATAATTATTATTATTATTATAATTAGTATTATCCAGATTAATTATATTTTACATTTATTATTAATCACATTAAGGTAGGGTCGACTTGTACCATTTACATAGCAATTAGGATTACAGGCAGGTCTGACTCTTGAACAATATATAGCAAAGGATATGATACACCCACTAGTGCTCATCCACCAGGGGCACATCCATATGGATTTCATATCTCTAGTTCACTGCATTACACAGAAGAGCCAGATCTTCACACGTTCATCTATGCTCATCCACAAGCACGTCCACTCTACAGATCTTATTTCTCAGTGCCACACATAGGAGAATCATCTGGAGTCTTCTCGTCAACTCTGCTTCTCAGAGGAGGCTAATACATCATCTTCATTTCTGTTCACATGATGATGCACCCAACACTTTGGGAGTTTACACGTTTACCTTGTGCTCAACCACATGCACGTCTTAACTCAACAGATCGCCTTTCCCACTGGATAATCATGTGGAGTTCTTCTCAACTCTTTGAATGGAGGGGGTCATCTCTAAGTTTCTAGCTCTTTCTCAGTCAAGAACCACGTACCCTTCTTAGGGGATTTCTCTCAAGTTTGTAAGCTGAGAGAAAGACTCACATAGCTGCAATGATCCACACCTCACTGGTTTGTAAGCTGGAGAATGTATCACATAGCTGCAATCATCAACAAAGGTTGCAACCAGTACTAGTGCATATGCCATGAGAGCAGATATATTGTTTAAACTTCTTATTTTTTCATCTATTGTTTTGAAGAATGCTCATTTTAACTATGTTGGAAAATATTCTATTGACGAAGTCTTCAAAGATGTATTTGAGAGGCTAATCCATGGCTTGCAGGACAAAATGTTTTACCACTTGGGTAAACCTTGTATTCCTACCATTGTAAAAATGCATGTAATTGGAAAAGCTTACACTTCTCTTGTATTTGGGAATTTTGGGGTAGAGAGGATTGTAATTTATTTGATGAGGTTATGTTTACCTCGAATAAATGTAATTGTAACCGTGATTGTAAAGGGGTGTGTGTTGTGAATTTTTAAGCCCACTAATGGAAATTTTGGGTTGTACACATCATTCCCTGTTCATTCTCATCCTTGGAAGAGTATCTCCTTGGATTTTGTAGGGTGGTTTCCTATGTCGAAAATGGGTCATGACTACTTTCATGTAGTAGTGGATAGGCTTAGCGAGACATCTATATTTTTACTATGTAACAAGCAAATCATTGTTGAGCGAGATGCTCACCTTTTCCTTCAACATGTATGGGTTCATATTGGGCTTCCCACAGTCATTATTTTGGATCGAGACATTCAATTCCTTGGCAATTTTATGTGGAGAATGATGGACACCAGGATGAAGAAGAGGATTTCTTTCCATCCACAGACTGATGATCAAATAGAGGTTGCAAGAAGAACGATGTTTCACTTTCTTAGAGGTTACCACAACAAACATCCCAAGTTGTGGGATGATCAGATACAATATATGCAACATGCACTCTTCACCATCTTGGAGAGAATTGGCACAAATTCCTTTCGATATGTACCACTGATTCTGACAATATACTCAGTTGTAAACATGAAACTTTATGAGCCTCCAATGATCATGGATTAGCATGAGAGTGTTTCAGTATCGTCAGTGAACGGGTTTTCTCCTCAATACTTGGACGAGTTAACAACAGATATCATCCTGGACAAAAGAACGAGGACACCGTGCAGGGGTGATCTTTGAGTGGGCCTGAAGGGCACACATCAAAGTAAATCATGGTGGTTCAAGAAAGAGAAAGCGAGGGAGCAATTCCCTCACCTACTTGGTGACTGATGAGGATTTTGGAGGCCCAAAAGCTTCTTAGTGGGGAGGAATGATCTAGGAGGATCTAAAAGGGAAAATATTCAAAGTCATCAAATCTCAGCAAAAACAATGCCAAGTCGAAGTGCTCATTGCAAGCTTTCCAACAACGCAAATGACACCTAAAATAGAGTCTGAATGAAGAAGTTATAGCCTGTCAAAGTTTGCAGTCGACCCTGGTCAAAGTCAATGATGATGTCATCATCCATACAAGTGATGTCAATAGTCTGTACCATGGTGATGTCAACATGGAATCATGCTAATGTGGCACTCCCATAAGCTGACATGGGGTAGGAATATTTAGAATTTTTGGGGCCACATGAGCCAATTGACGACTGATGCGTGACACCCTAGGTGACGACATGTGGCACCACCATGTGGCTGCCTCATACAATGACAAGTGGCAATTTAATTAGTTTCTAACTGGACAACATGCAAGCAATGACTAGGTAGGAATCAATGAATCATAGGGTGCCACATGGCCCATTTAGAGGGTGCCATGTGGCACCCTGGAAAATCCCAATGAGAGATGGGCGATAAACTTTAAAAATTATATATATGCCAGGATGGATCTGGAAACTGGACCAACCAATGACCACATATCCCAGTGTATCCCAAAAAATGATGGGTGTACCAAATCCCATCACATCCCAGAGGATCCATGCATGGGTTGTATCAAGTTGGTGTAGGTTTTTGGGTGGAGGTTTAAACTGTCCAACGAATGAAATATGGTGGTTGATATATATATATATATATATATGGTCAAGCCATATCATATGGAATTCACACTATATTTAAAAACATTTGTTATAACGAGTACCAAAAGGGGAAGGCCCCGCAAGCTTGACCCCAAGATCTCCCCAACCATATGCTCCAAATACACAACTGCCTACCATTCGGGCTAACTGCCCATGTCGTAAAGATCGCCCATAAAATATTTCTTAAGCATAGACTTATGCCAAGATTGAGGATTCACACCCAAGTTCGTATGGGAATGCTTTTCAATGAAGTTTATGGAGTAATTATTGCATATTGGTGGCATGCTTTATGAGGCAGAAAGCCCAACAAGGGTCTGGAGGTGATGATGTCAGATTGAGACAAATTGACAGTCACTTTTTCACTATTCCTCACCATGAATCCATCGGTGATGTCCATTTTTTCATCAGAGCAGTGGATCTGAAGGCCATTTTTAGGATTGAGGTATAATAATGTATTTATGACAATTTTATTGCTGAGAATAATATAGAGCCTCTCCACTTTGAAGCAGGGCCCAGAGACATAGTCCATGTTGGACGAACTCCGTTATCAAGCTATTGTGTCAATGTCTCATTTCTCTTCTTTTTTTCATATTTATTCCTTCTTTAATTAATGTTGCACATAGGCTTTGATTCATACTCTTAATGCAATTTATGTAATTTTATTGATGAAAAGATCTTGGATCACATGGCTTGGCAAGACATGGCATGACAAGGAAAGGCAAGTCATGGCATGACAAGGCAAGGCAAGGCATGGGATGACATGGAATTTCAAGGAAAGGCATGGCATGGTATGGCATGGCATGGAAAGTGAAGGCAAGGAAAGGCATGAAAAGTCAAGGCAAGGCATGACATGGCATGGAATGCCATGGAAAGTGAAGGCAAGGCCAGGTATGACCTAGCATGGCATGGCATGGAAATTGAAGGCAAGGCAAGGCATGGAAAGGAGAGCCAAGTCATGTCATTGTTAGGTTGTTATATTCTTTGTAGTGAAATTCTAGTCAATGTGGATCAACTGACGGTCGAAGTCGAGGTGGATTGAAAATAGGTCGAGGTAGATCAACAACAATTCAAAGGTCGAGGTTAATTGACTGGGTAAAGTCAAATTCGAAGGTCAAGGTGGTTCGACATGGTAAATCATCGACATCAATTCGAAGAGGTAAACCAATAATAGGTCGACAGGTGGGTGTGTGGCGACCGACTGAAGACCAAATGAAGGCTGACTGATATTTGACTGGTAATCCGACTTGGAGTCGACTGTAATAGAATATTGAGATTCACAACATTTCTAGCCAATGATCTGCATGGATATGTAACCTTTTTTGGGCGCCATTTATTTACGGTTTCTCCTCTTGTAATGCCTATAAAGAGGAGTGTTTTAAGGCCTTAAAGGCTAATCAATGAATAATAAGATAACCAATCTTTAGAGAAATCTTTAGATGTAGGTTGTTGGTCATGAAGATGTAAGACGAATTAGCTACAAGGTTGTTCTTGTGCAGGAAAGAGGGTATGATGTCGATTGTTTCTTAGGTGTGGACCAAGGTTAGACATGCAACCTTTTATTTAGATTGAATAAGACAACAAGAGAGAAGAATGCTCAAGGAATGCTATTTTTCCCGGTTTGGGTTTCTATGGTAAAATCTTTGTGTGTTGTTTGATTGTTTTGTCATTTAAATTCTTGATTAAATTATTCTTCTCTTCTACTAGGTTTAGTGTGGAAGTGTGTCTCATTTCCTCACAAGTGGTATCAGAGTTGTGTTATGATTTGACATGTGTATCAAATATTGATTTACCAATATTGAATCTTAGAGCTAAACCCTAGGTATAGTAAGAGTTGTAAGTCATAAATCATGTTAAAGATCATGGTAAAGAATGGCGAGTAGATCAAGAATAGAGATAGAAATATTCAATTGCCAAAATTTTGAGCTTTGGATGCTTAAAATGGAAGATAGTTTTGTAGATCGAGAAAAATGGAAAACGATATGTCTAGGTACCCAACCGACATACATGTCGATGGAAGAATGAGAGAAACTTGAAAGAAGAGAAAGAAGTACGATTCGACTTTGTCTTGCAAATTTGGTACCGTTGAATGTCTCAGGTGAAGATTCAACCAAGAAATTGTGGGACAAGCTGGGAAGCTTATACCAGTCGAAATATTTTGTAAATAAGTTGTTTTTCAGAAAGAAATTGTATCTTCTGAGAATGCGTGATGGTAGTTCCATGACTGAGCATTTAAATGTGTTTAATACCATTTTAAGCCAATTATCATATGTGGATATTAAAATCATTGAGGAGGAAAAGTTTATAATCCTATTATGTTCTTTTCCAGACTCATGGGATAGCTTAGTCATGGCTATAGGGAGTAATACAACCACACTAGCACTAGAAGACGTGGTTTCTTCTCTATTGTTAGAAGAAATGAGAGGAAATAACAAAAGGGAGGTGATGTGTACCTGGCGTCGATTAGTACATAGTCAAATCAAGGTGTTTGGTTGATTGAATCAGGATCATCCTATCATATGGCACCACACAGAGAATGGTTCTACAAGTATGAACGATATGATGGAGGTGATGTGTTCTTGGGGGACAACTTGACAATCAAAATTGTCGGACAAGGAAGAGTTCGACTGATACTGCAGGATGGGAGGAAAAGAACCCTTCCAAGTGTGCTACACATTTTGAGTTTGGAAAGAAAATTGATATATGTCAGTAAGATGAGTGATTCTAGAGTGAACACTCTATTTCAGAAGGATTAGTGCAATATGGTCAAAGGTGCGATGGTCTTAATGAAATTATTTCGAATTAGAACCCTATACAAGTTGTTAAGGAATGTCGACGTGACTAGATGCAACAACATCATTGCTCTTGAAGTTGACTCGAATTCGACTCAGCTTGACCCGACTTGTGCTGAGTTAGTACAAATCGACTAAAAAATACATGATAAAGTTGACCCGACCATGCTATGGCATGAGAGGATGGGACACATTGGAGAAAAATGACTTTGATATATTCCCAGCAAAGGTATGGTTAAAGGTTTTCCTGAATGTGATTTAGAAGTTGACTTTTGTGAACATTGCATATACGAAAAACAAAGTCGGGTGAGGTTCCCATCTGGAGCGACAAGGGAAAATGAGATTCTAGAATTGGTGCATAGTGATGTGTTTGTCCTGGTTACGATGACTTCACTTGGTGGATCCATGTATTATGTCTCCTTCATATATGATTTTTCCAGGAAGACATGGATATATTTCCTGAGGAAGAAATCAAAGGTTTTCGATAAATTTAAAGAGTTTAAATCTCTTGTAGAAAACTAGACGGATAAGAAGATTAAGGTGTTGAGAACTGACGCGTTGGAAAACATAACAGACTTGTTGACCAAGTTTGTGAGTGATGTGAAGTTCTCTTGGTGTAGAAAGGAAATGGGCATTGCTGCCCTGGGTCTGTGAATGAAATTTCAAGAATATCCTGGTTTCAACAAAGAAGACAACAAGTGGGAGAATGTTGGCTTTTCATATTCTTTGCAATGAAATTCTAGTCGATGTGGATCGACTGAAGGTCGAATTCAAGGTGGATTGAATGATGGTCGAAGTCTAGGTGGATTGACAATAGGTTGAGGGTTGAGGTAAAGTCGTCTGGGTAAAGTCGAAATCGAAGGTCGAGGCAGTTCGACATGGTAAAGGCATCAACAACAAGTTGAAGAGGTCAAACTACAAGAGGTCGATAGACGGGCATGTGGCAACCGACTGAAGACCGAATGAAGGCTGACTGGTAGTCTATTGGTAATCCGACTTGGAGTCGACTATAACAGAATCCTGAGATTCATGAGATTTGTAGCCAATGATTTGCATGGATCTGTAACCTTTTTTGGGATCCATGTATTTAGGGTTTTCCCTGTTGTAAAGCCTATAAGGAGGCGTGTATTAAGGCCGTAAAGGATAATCAATGAATCGTAAGAAATCCAATCTTTAGAGAAATATTTAGATGTAGGTTGTTGGTCATGCAAATGTAAGTTGGATTGGCTATGCGGTTGTTCTAGTAAAGAAAGAGGGTATGATGTTGATTGTGTCTTAGGTGTGGACCAAGGTTAGACATGTAACCTTTTATTCATATTGAATAAGACAATAAGAGAGAAGAACACTCAAGGAATGTTGGTTTTCCCAGTTTGGGTTTCTAGGGTAAAATATCTGGGTACTCTATGATTGCTTTTTCATTCACGTTCTTGATTAAATTCTTCTTCTCTTTTTCTAGGTTTAGTGTGGAAGTGCATATCATTTCTGGACAGGAATGGCATGGCATGGTAAGTGAAGGAAAGAAAAGGCATGGCACGGCAAGGCAAGGAATGACAAGTCAATTCAAGGCATGGCATGACATGGAAAGGAAAGGCAAGGCATGGCAAGGCAAGGCAAGGCATGGCAAGTTAAGTGCAATATGTGCTATATTGAATATCTCATACAATTTTTTCTGTGTAATGTCGAGAATTTTTTTAATATGGGGTTCACAGTAGCTAGATCCCCTTCTCAATTTTAGTACATCTTTTTGGTTGGAAGAAGGCCTAGTTTTCTCATGCCAGGAATATTTTAATATTCCCTTAACTGCTCCAATTAACTTCATGTCAGAAAGAGGTAGCCTACCAGTGAAGGCCCACAAATTTGTTGGGCCACATGTGTTGAGGCTATCATGTCTACAAGAATACTTTCTAAGGATTTTGACATTGCATTTCATGAGGTGTGAGGTTTGTTGTAGAAAATGATGTTTTCTTGTGATCTTGCTAACAATTGATTATGACAAGACACGTCAGGTTGCATTACAGTCTTTAGAAGGAGATTTATTACCAATTCTTTGAAAATAATCTACAAGGTTTCTAACAATATGATGACTTGTTTCTAAACTTTTGACTATTTTAATGCCTAAAATTATCTTAACAACAGTCGAACTTCTAGATTTTAACACAACAAAAAATAATTGACATTTAGCAACATCAGATTTTGGTTCAAAATAAATTTTAATGATTTTATAAGAATGATAACGAATAATACAGTTAGGTAACTTACCTTCAAGTGGTGCTATACCACTTTCATCGACCCGAATGTGTTTAGGAGTTCTTCTCTACACAATGCTCAATATAGGTAGGGACAATGAACCCCTATTCTGGCACTCTTGACCTCCCTGCTGTGGAGTTAACAATGTTGTAGTTCTTTCCCCTTCAATCACTGGTAGATCAAATATGGGAGGAGAGTGGACATGGGATTGACTAGTTTATGTAACATTTGAATGTCCAACAAGAGGTTGCATGACATGAACTTCTTCACCACAATGTTATACACCGATTGCCTCTCTAATTTCATCCATTGTATAATCAAATCCAAGAAATCATCCATCATTTGGTCATCCACAACAAGCTGTCTTGATGAGATACTGAATGGATTGGTCTCTACTGAACTCCTACGGTTTGCTTGTAGTGATGGAGGAGAAATAACAACAACATCTATTCCGCTACAAATTGGATTGGCCTCTTCTGAAATCCCACACTTTGAAATACATAAATTTTCCTTTTCTCTTTCTTCTTCTACCTTTTCGATCGATTTCTCTTTTCTCAAGGACTTTCTTTCTTAAATCCATTGGTTCCCCATGTTTAAAGAGAAAAATTTCCTTCCAAACACCCCACCACAAATTTGTCTTCATATTACACAATAAGGCACAACTAACAATTCTAATTCCAAGTGGACAAATTTGTCTTCATATTACAGAAGAAGAAAAAATAATAATTCCAATTCTAATTGGACAAATTTGTCTTGGTATTACACAAGAAGACAACTAATAATTACAATTCCAATTGGATGAATTTGTCTTGGTATTACACAACTAACAATTCCAATTGGACAATTTTTTCTTCCAATTCCAAGAAGACACAATAAGACAAAAACAACAATTCCAGTTGGACAAATTTGTCTTTCAATTCCAAGAAGATACAAGAAGACACAAACAACAATTCCAATTCCACTTGCACAAATTTGTCTTGCAATTCTTCCCACAATGGTCTTGCAATAGTACAAAATTGTTTATGAATCAAACAACAATACTAAAATAATAAAAACCTGTCTATTCGCGATATTTTTGTGTGCAAATGTCGGGAAATATTTTTTGGGCTTGAGATAGATGAGGTAGTGGAGTGCGCTTGGCACAAAAAAATTCCTAGCAAGAACGTGTGCGCACTATAGCGTGTGCGCATTCTAGGAACACACACATGTTCCTGCTAGGCATAAACGAGCAACAAATACAATGATATAAAGTCACAAGAGCGTGTGCACACTCTTAATGCAATGGATATAACATTTATTATAGACCAAACATATTTATGAATAAAGATGTATACAACTATGGGGGCAACTAGGACCTAAGGGGTTAGGATTGAAAGTGTTTTCAAGCATAGAGAAATGGTTAGTGTAACATCCCCGACCACCCATGACGAGCCATGATACTCCAGAAAACGCTTTCATTCTCTGCTCAACATACTGTAACATACCGAATATCCAACTAAGCTATGCCACATAAATTTTTCGAACTACATGTAATTAAAACATATACACACAGAACTCTTGCGTAACTTTACATATAAAACGTAAACAAAAAAATACATTCTGTAAATGCATGGATTCATACTGAAATAACAGTAAACATATACAGAAAATACCCATAAATATAAAGACAGTTATAAACCATTCATAGGATAAACCCATAAAAATAAACACGTAAATAATAGTGCAACATGTAAATTTATCACACAGTTGACACTTTTCTTGGTAAAAATATCACCAACTGCGTGTAGAGCTTCCATGAACCTCCCATCCTTATACCACACTGCTCATCACTCTTAGCAGTGGGTCATCCCTGAGCTGGGACTAAACTCCACCCGGGTAAAGGGATTCCTTAACAGGCTGACTATCTCAGACAACATGAAACACTCTGTCACAGGTGCCAACTCAAACTAACAACCTACAATCCCTCATTCCTCACATTCCTGTCCCATCCAGGAAGTGTGCCCCTTCTATGCTCAACAGTCCTTCGACTGCCCCACTTCCTTTCTGAGCTTCAAAAATAGGCTGGACAAGAAGTCTCATAGCCTTGCAGCTGCAGTTTAGCACCTTCAGGAAATCAATTCCCAACAATTCTCTCACCCGGAGAGATTTCTCATGGGCCTGAAAACCCACCTCTTCAATATCCCACAAGCCTGACAACCCGCTTCTTTAGTCCAACTCCCCAGCTAACCAACTGTTATCACCCCATAAGTTATGGGAATCAACTGGTGACTGGGATATTATCTGTCTCTAGTATTTTTGTTGTCAAATGATTTTTCATTCTGCAAATAATTTGAAAAGAAAAAAGAAAAGAAAAAGAAAAGAAAAAGAAAAAAGAAAAAGAAAAAAGAAAAGAAAAAGAAAAAAGAAAAAGAAAAAGAAAAGAAAAAGAAAAAGAAAAAGAAAAAAAAAGGAAGAAAAAGAAAAAGAAAAGAAAAAGAAGAAAAAGAAAAAGAGGGCATAAAAGAATTGAAACAAAAGCCCCATGCAATAATAGTAACTTGGTCATACCTTTCAAGCATGGCCAAGTTCTTTTTAAATTTAATGTTGATAGGGTAGTGAATGATTTGGCTAAACAGTTTAATCCTAGCCAAAATGTTTAGGTTAGATTAGTGAATAAATCTGACCAGACTGTCTAATCTTGGTCAGATAGCCCTAGGGTAGAGTAATTTCTTAACCCAACAGTTTAGTCTGGGTTAATTGTCATAGGAAGATAGGTTAGCATGTAGGTTAGTTGCTTCATTTGTTTCACCCCAATAAAACCAGCTTGATGTAAAATGTTGCACCTTGTCTCAAATGTTTGGTCGAAGCCCCATGGTGGTGTCTCCTTGAAAATTTGGGGGAAAAAACCCACAAAATGCATGTATCCTAAGTTTTTCCCCCAGCACATGTGTTTTTCCGCTCCCCATTTATGCCCCCTGCACATTTTGATGGTCTAGATCGCGGTGCTCAGATCTACGGTGCACAGAGCATTCCGGACCCCCCCGACCATTCTTCTTTTAACCGGGGGGGGTCCAGAATCAGTGATAAGATTTGCACAGATCTGGACGGTCCAGGAACGAGCGCGTAAATCTATGGTCCAGATTTGATTCCGGACCCCTCCGTCCGTTCAGCCTTTAATGGGGGGGGGGGGTCCGGAATGAATGATAAATGACGCGCTAAGATCTGCGGCCAGGAAGA
>SNQJ01S0037296.1:41251-52855 GCA_010110895.2 Picea sitchensis
TCAAATGGCTGTGAAAATGGCACCAATGGATCCATCACGTCCAAAAACCCCTGGCTGGGCTTTTACGGCACCTCAATCGGCCAAACGATGAAGAAGTTAGGCCTCCTCCATTTTCCTCCTTCAAGCTTTGCTGGAACTGGTTCTACAAAACACACCTTTGTGTGCATGAACCTGGAACACACTCCAAAACGCGCGTTTAAACCCAGCACCGAGCGGTTCTGAATAACCGTGCAAACTGTAGGACGGTTAGGGAGCCTCCAGCCCCCAACCGCCTAACTCTCGGGCATATGGTCCATGTGACCATGCGCTGGGCAAAAAGGTGCTAACGGTTTTAAAACCGTGCCAACCGTTTGAAACCCAAATTAAAAATCCCGCCTGCATTGTGTATTGTGGTCATATGGTTCCACGCATAAACCCGTGGGTTATACATTTTAAAAATCCCAATTTAAAACACGCGCAAACAATGCAGTCACATGCATTTGCGCCCGAAACCATGGGCTATTTGAAACAACCCATAAATGGGCGCTCCATGCCACATAGCATATGGTCATATGTTGAAACGTAATACAACTGTGTGGTAAACCAAAAAAAATGCGCGCGCACATTTTGTATAATGGTCATATGTTACGGGTAATACAATTGTGGGCTAGGGCCCCATTTGACATGCGACTCCCGCGCGCGCCCAGATCTATTTACAAAAGGTCACATGTATAATGTGTGTGACCGGGGGCTGGGGCTAAGCCCCAGCCCGGACCCCCGCGCCATTCCAATTATAACTTCAATTTAAATAATTATAAAAACATATGTTTATTAAAACCAAACATGTGGCGCGTTGGCGGGTTGACCTTTGTTAAATCTTTGGAATGGAGGGGGAGGTCCGGGGGTCGAACCCCGCAACCTCCATATACTTTTAATTAAACCAAATATTAAACCAATCAGCCAGTAAATGGGTGCCATGTGGCAGCCCTTCATTGGGCCACATGGCACCTTTCCATTCGCCTAAAATATGCCACGTGTCACCATATTACTCGCCCAAGTAAACCAATCGAAGATTGCCACGTCACCTGCCACGTCAATTGTACGGTCGCCACATCATCATGATGGTACGGCCCTCCATGTGGACGTACGGACTGTACGGACAGGTACAATCAGCATCCCAAATTTTTGCCTGTTTGACTTGGCGGACAGATCGTGATATCTCCTCCATACGGACTCCGTTTGAGAAAGTAAATAGACCGTCGGAATCAGGAAGATGAGACAGACGCAATGACACCATTTTCGTCGCATTCCGAGCACTTTGAAAATTGAGCAAAATTTTTGCCCCCTGGTCCAGATTTTGATCAGCTCTCCAGCCAAATTATCACAAAATGTGTGCACCAACCTATAAAACAAAGCATATACACAAAGGCTCCCTGGCCTCAAAATCGCGCGCACTTAAGTTGCTGTGTGCAGTATCCTGGAATGTGAAAACTTCATCATTTTACTGCGTAGTGCATGTGCGCACTATACCATGGAAGGTGCATACAAAAATGATGTCGAACAACTCACCATATTAAGTACATTTTCATTTTACATTTGCAATTGGGTTCGTTCTAGGGGTATTACAATCCCCTCCCCTTATTTATGCACTGTCCTTAGTGCATTATGTACACATATACAACAAAATTTCAAAAATCCTCAAAAAATGTGGGTATTTTGCCTACATTTCATCCTCATGCTCCCAAGTAGCATCCTGAGGACCGTACCAGGTCCATTGGACCTTTACAAGATCTATGGTTCGATTCCAGAGCTGTTTGATTTTTCGGTCCATAATGCATACCAGATGCACTTGGAAAGCGCCTTCTTGCTTAACTTGAATCACATTCCAATCAATAACATGATTAACATTAGGTATATAAGTCACTATACCAATCCTCTCTATGATTTCAAACGACCCACAATAGCGAGCTGCCAACTTTGAACAATTTCCCAACTTCAGGGAACTTCTGTTGGATTTTACTTTCAAGAATACAAGGTCCCCAACTTTAAATTCCTTATGAGTTCTGCCCTTATCATCATAGCTTTTCTTCCTGTCTTGGGTAGCCTTCAATTTTTATTTTTTTTTCAACATTTTCTCCTTCATTTACCTGAGTAAATATGGTCCAACCACTGCTCTATCTGCTGGGTTATCCCAACTTACCAGTGTGTTGCACTTTCTGCCATAAAGTGCCTCAAATGGGATCATCTTTAGAGATGTTTGGTACCCATATTTATAAGAAAACTCTACTAAGTGTAGGTATTCTTCCCATTTTGATGGTTTATCTATCACATACATCCTCAACATATCCTCAATCACTTGATTCACCCTCTCTATTTGTCCATCTGATTCTGGATGATAAGNTGTACTAAAATTCAAATTTGTTCCAAATCCATTAAATAATCCCTTCCAAAAATTTGAGGTAAATTTTGGATCTCTGTCAGACATAATTGTCTTGGGTATGCCATGTAATCGAGCAATTTCTCTCATATAAACATCAATAATATTGGTTGGCTTGTGAGTGAGCTTAACTGGAATAAAATGGGCAACTTTAGTAAACCTATCCACCACTACCATGCTAGAATCATGTTGCTTGTTTGTTCTGGGCAGCTTAGTGATGAAGTCCATTGTTACCACTTCCCATTTCTACTCAGGAATGGGTAATGGGTGTAGCAAACCAACTGGGTGTCTATGCTCATCTTTTACCTTTTGACAATCCAAACATTTGGCAATAAAATAAAAAACTTTTTTCTTCATGCCTGGCTAATAATATTGGCTTTTGACAGATGCAATAGTTTTCTGATAACCTGGGTGCCCAACATAAGGTACATTATGCATTTCCCTCAATATCAGATTTTTCAATTCCTGGGAATTTGGTACATAAATTATGCCCCTGTACATGAAAATTTGATAATTATCTAGCTTTTATTCTTCAATTTTCTGCTACAAATTACCTTGCTGTAATTTTCCACTAATTCCTTGCATTGCAAATCTAATTTTGAAGCCTAAAAAATTATGTCTTTCAAATCTGATTGGTACATGCTAATGGCTGTAGCATGCAATTCATGCACTCTTCTACTGAGTGCATCGACTACTTTGTTCTCTTTCCCCTTGATATGATTTATATCAAAGTCATATTCACTAAGAAATTCTAACCATCTTCTTTGCCTAGCATTTATAGTTGGTTGATTAAATAAATATTTCAAACCATTATGGCATGTCCTCAGCTCAAAATTTTTCCCCATGAGGTAGTGTCTCCATTTCCTCAAGGCATGCCCTATGGCTGCCAACTCCAAATCATGAATGGCATAGTGTCTTTCATTCTCCTTCAACTTCCTTGATTCATAACATATAACAAACCCATTTTGACTGAGGACTCCAAGTCCTTCTTTACATGCATCTGTGCATACAATGAAGTCTTCTTTTGGGTTTGCAATCCTTAGTATTGGAGCACTTGTTAATAATTGTTTCAAGTGTTGGAAACTCACTGAAACTTCACACCCTTCTTTTGTAAGGAAGTGATTGGGTGTGCAATCTTTGAGAATCCTTCAATAAATATCCTATAGTATCCTGGAAGGCCCCTGAACAATCTGACCTCTGTCACATTCTTTGGCGCTGACCATCCTCTAATGGCTTCTATCTTCTCATGATAAAATACTATCCCATCCTTTGAAATGATATGCCCCAAATAATGAATTTGCTTCTGATAAAATGAGCACTTGCTCAATTTGGCATACAACTAATGCTCCCTTAATACTTGCAACACCATCCTCAAATGATGCTCATGCTCTTCTTCTGACCTGGAATATACAAGGATGTCATCCAAAAATACAATGAAAAACTTGTCTAAATATTCTCGGAAAACACCATTCATTAAGCACATGAAAACAAATGGTGTACTTGACAACCCAAATGGCACCACTATGAACTCATAATGACCATACCTTGTCCTGAAGGCGGTCTTGCTGATATTTTCCTCTTTAATCATTACCTGATATCTATCTTTGAAAATATCTTTTCATCCTTCAATTGATCAAAGAGATCATCAATCCTTGGCATAGGATACTTGTTCTTTACAGTCACTTTATTCAACTGTCTGAAATCAATGCACAATCTTAATGTCCCATCTTTCTTCTTCACGAACAAGACTGGGGCACCACAAGGTGACACACTTGGGCATATATACCCCTTGTTCAGAAGTTCTTCAAGCTGCATTTGCAACTCCTTCAACTATGGTGTACTCATTCTATAAGGAGTCTTTGACACTGGGGCTGCTCCAGGCATTATATTTATAGATAAATCAATATCTCTCTTTGGGGGTAGTCCTGGTACCTCCTTGAACACATCTTCAAAATCTTCCAGGACTGCATGATCTTCCAAATTTGGCATCTTATCTTTAGGTGTCTCTTCCATATGAGTTGCAAATATTTGACACCCCTTTCTGTAACATTTCTTCAGCTGCAATGCTGAAATTTATCTGATGGTTACTGCCCTAGGAATTCCCTGCACTTTCCTTTGGTTCCCTTCCTCATCCAAGCAAGTAAATGCCTTGTTATGATAGTCTAGGATGGCATGATGTTGGTCCAACCAATCCATCCCAATTAGACATTCATAGAAACCTAAAGGCAAGATGTTCAAATATGCCTTGGTGTTTAGCCCATTCATGTCCATAAGACAAAACTTAACCATCTCATTAAATTTTCTTTTGGCTCTGGTAGCCAATTGCACCAACCAAGATTTTCCATGCTTGATTCTTGGCAAATGCAAACTTTCCACCATCTTAGGATCAATATAACTATGACTAGCTCCTGAATAAATTAAAATAACAATGGTTTGGTTGTTGATCATACCTTCCACTTCAATCATATGTGATTGATACTCTGCTTACTTGTTGTCCAGGGCTACATAGATCCTTGGTACATTTCTGCCCATGTCCTCCACTGTTTCATCTTGCTGTACATTGTGAACAATCCTCACTTTTTCACCTCTGTGAGGACAATCTCTGAACATGTGATCTCCTTTACAACCCCAACATTGAATAGGTGGTTGCCTTGGCCTTTGAGCTCCTGTCTCAATCATTCTGGGTTCTATAGAAGTTGGTTGTCCCTGAGGATTATTCCTGAAGAATGGTGGCTTAGTTCCTTTCTTCCTCTGATCCATATTGAATTTCTTCTTGTCTTCCCAATATTTTTGGAAAGTTGGCCCTGGTTTTTGCTGATCATATAGACATTTAGATCACCTTATAGTATCCTCCAATATCTTGGGATCATCATACTGTATTTTTTAACTGATGAATGATGGAAATACACTCAAATACCTCTAAATATTAACTGTCTCATCCTTCATGAAAGAAACATACTTCAACAGTTCTAAAAACCTTCTCTCATATTCATGTATGGTCATACTCCCAAGCTTGAGTTCAAAGAAATCTTTCATTTTCTTATCATAGTATCTCTTAGTAAATTATTTCTTCTCAAAATACTTCTTGAATTCCCTCCAAGTAACACTTTTATATTTAATGTGTTGCACCTGCACAAGCTTATCCCACCACATGGATGCCTTTCCCTTGAGTTAATAGATGAAAATTCTACCTTCTGCATGAGAAGAATAACTATTCAATTGAAAATACTTTCTCATGCCCAGTAGCCATGCCTCTGCATCTTCATCCTTCTTGTGCTCACCATCAAATGTAGGAGGTTTGATTTTGTTCATTTCTCCTCGTAGCTCATCCACCCCAGACCTCTTATGCTTCCTGAAAGGGGATGGGATTGAGATGCTATTTTCCCTCTTATTGGAATTCCTCGGGGAGTGATGGTGATGTCTTCTAACACTTCTGGTTCTTCTTTTCTCATCAGAAGATCTGTGACTTCCTAATTTGCTTGAGCCACTTTCCTTATCCAATTTATTTTCTATTCTGTTCAAGCTCTGCATTAAATTCATGTTGAAGTCCTCTTGCTACTCCTTGTCTCTCATAAGACTTTCATTATCATCTTTATGGCTTTGGAAATCCCTCTGCTAATTTTTAATGGTCTCTACCATATTCATGTTTTCATCCCTTTCTTCTCCATGTCCATTGGAGTTTATTCCTTCAATGCCCAAATGGACATCCATCCCTCTGATCTCATCTTCTTGACTGTAATTCCCCTATGCATATTCCATTCCTCTGGACTTTGTGTTGATCTTGATTTGATCTAGTTGTTGTTAAATCTACAAAATGTGTAACCAACAAAACTTTGTCAGGCTAATTGTTTCAACAATTTAATGAAAATATGAACCATTCTGGTTCAATAATATAACATAATCCTTTCTTTCGATTTCTTGAAAAATTGAATGCCCAGATTAATTTTCTGGGTGGATATTTAGATTCCAATGTCCAACACCTTTTCAATTCCTACTTCCATGCTCAATTCCGAGTCTTGAGCATAAAGTTATGGTTATTTGAAAATTGCCCATTAATTTTTCTATTCACACTTCAACTTGGCACAACTCTGCGCTGCAATTATGCATTTTCGCACCTAATCCATTATATTTTTCGTAGGATCTCAATTGGGTTTCTTCATATACATATTTTGGACAGTCTGTCCAAGTTTCACCTCTTTCTAGGTTTTGGGCTGCTAGTTACAAATTGCTGAAGTTCTAGGCCAATTCGTGTTTTTGGTCTGGAATACTACAGGTACCTTCTTTGCCATATTAAACATTTTTAACATGCCTAGAAATTTAATTAAGTTCTATGACTGTCTTCTATGGTTCAATATAGTTCCATTGACTGCTCCTATGCCTCAATATGATTATGGAGCAGAAATTTAGGGCTCTTTTAAGTTAGTTGGGTCTTAAAATTTACCTTCCATTGTTTGTGCTATAATTTTCTTATAAAAGCTTCGTTTGACGAATGGTTTACACCATTAGAAATCTCTTTTTGAGCTCTTTTATTTGAGATGCAAAGAAAAAGTGTACCTTGGTAAGATACACTTTTTTCTCATGGTTTTTGGGTGGCTAAAAATGCTGTTAAGGGCCTAAAAAACACGCTACAAAAAGATGACGTTCAAACAGTATAAAATGTCGCGAAAATTCACTGGGTTTCTGCTGTTGTTCACCATCTAAATGACTTCGCGTGCACAAATTTCAACATGTACACCCATATGTAGCATGCGCAACAACACCACAAGGTAAATAATGCTCCACACACCTATAACCACTGTGCATCACTTCTTTGTCGTGCCAATAACTGGTGCACACTACTTTTGTGTCGCGCTAATATCCACTGCGCAAAATTTTGGTTCTTGTACTAATACCTGTTGCACTCAATTTTTGTATCACACGCTGATATTCCACGTGCATTTCACTCTATGTGTTGCACCATGCCAAATTTTAGTACTCCCCCACTGCGCATCGGTACTTTGCGCGCACCATTAACTAAACTGTCGCATAACAACATATGCTTGCATTATGCATGCAACAACAAAATTCCTCTGCGCTCTGTCAATACTGCGCACATCATGCATGCCATTAGTATATTTGTGCACACCGCACACACCTTATTATGCATATGCACACAATGCGCCAGTATTATGCATGTGTCACTCATTCTGCACCACGCAATGCTAAATTTGGCGTGCACACCTTCACACCAACATTTTTTCACGCGGTGCCAAAATTTAGTGTGCGCACCCACACACCAAAATTTTTCCGCACGATGCCAAAATTTAGAGTGCGCACTTGCACACCAACATTTTTCCGCGCGGCGCCAAAATTTAGCGCGTGCACCCGCACACCAACATTTTTCCTCGTGGTGCCAAAATTTAGCATGCACACCCACACACCAACATTTTTCTGTGCGATGCCAAAATTTAGCACGTGCACACGCACACCAACATTTTTCCACGCGGCGCCAAAATTTAGTGCGCACCCGCACACCAACATTTTTCTGTGCGCACCAGCACACCAATATTTTTTTGCACGGAACCAAATTTTAGCGCGCACGCCCGCACACATATAATTTTCCGCGCAGTGCCTTATTTTTACCATAGGCATTCTGTAACTATGAAATTTGTTCAATTTCACCTCGATAACACCAATTCAACCTATACAACAAAAAATCACCGTGGTTTGACATTTCTAGTACGGATTTTTCTTAAACTCAATTCACGAATTGAGAATTTTAATTACCAATCTCGTTCCATCTGTCATGGCTTCACTGTAACTTCAAATTCGACCAATTCTAGGTCTGAATTTGCTATAATAGATATTAATTCAAGAATATCTCACCACTTGGCCAAATTTCTCAATTTTCTCATGAATTTAACAACATAAATTGGGTATTTTTCCCAATTCCATGTCGTTGCTTCTAAATTTTACCATGGATGCTCTGTAACTTGAAATTTGTCCACTTCGAAATCAATCCTCTATGAAATTTCTCTTCAACTCAACTTGCTCGGTCCATCCAGGCTCAGTGTTGAAAATTGAAGCTCTGATACCATGTTGTAACATCCCCGACCACCCATGCCGAGCCATGCTACTTGAAAAAATTCTTTCATTCTCTGCTCAACATACTATAACATACCCAATATCCAACTCAACTATGCCACATAAATTTTTTGAACTGCATGCAATTAAAACATATACACACAAAACTCTTGCAGAACTTTATATATAAAACGTAAACATAAAAATACATTTTGTAAATGCACAGATTCATACCGAAATAATAGTAAACATATACATGTAGCATATACATGCAATACCCATAAATATAAAGACAGTTATAAACCATACATAGGATAAACCCATAAAAATAAACACGTAAATAATAATGCAGCATGCAAATTTATTAGACAATTGACACTTATCTTGGTAAGAATATCACCAACTGTGTGCAAAACTTCCACAAACCTCCCATCCTTAGACCACACTGATCATCAGTCTT
Organism: Picea sitchensis; assembly: GCA_010110895.2. NCBI lineage: Eukaryota > Viridiplantae > Streptophyta > Pinopsida > Pinales > Pinaceae > Picea > Picea sitchensis. Next base: position 50,191 of record SNQJ01S0037296.1, read on the forward strand.
AGCAGTGGGTCACCCCCGAGTTGGGACTAAACTCCACCGGGGTAAAGGGGTTCCTAATGAGGCTAAATATCTTAGACAACAGGAAACACTCCGTCACAGGTGCCAACTCAAACTAACAACCTATAGTCCCTCATTCCCCACATACATGTCCCACCCCAATAAGTGTGCCCCTTCTTTGCTCAACAATCCTTCGGCTGCCCCACTTCCTTTCTGGGCTTCAACAATAGGTCGAATAGGAAGTCTCAGAGCCATGTAGCTGCAATTTAACAGCTTGAGGAAATCAATTCCCAACAATTCTCTCACCTAGATAGATTGATCACGGGCTTGACAACCCACCTCTTCAATATCCCATGGGCCTGACAATCCTCCTCTTCAATATCCCATGGGCCCGACAACCCGCTTCTTCAGTCCAGCTCCCCAACTAACCAGGTACACAAACATGTATGGTTATGGATACAAGTTCAGGTACAGTGAAAGGAAATTAGGGAGGATAGCTCCATGAGTGTGTGAATGATGATGAAATGATTAACTGAATGACTGAATGATTGAAGGAATGAGAAAATGAACTAAGTCCAAACTATATGTATGCATGCTCCCAACTTGAAACTTGTCATGTTGGGAGCTACTTTGGCCCACTTGTTCCCAACCTTAGAACTTAGGATAAAATAATTATCCATACTTTATACTTAATAAATATTAATATAATATTCCTTTTTGGCTTAATCTCCCCAGCTTATCCCCCTTTCCTTAACTTTTATCCCCCCCTTTCCCTAACTAGTGGAGTTTAGTCCCCCATACTCTTTTATCGTGGTCAGTCTGCACGCAACGATGTATTTTTTTATTAATGATGAGACATATACAAAAATAGGCTCCCTGGCCTTTAATATCTAGGCTCTCTGACCTAATTATCACAAAACTGGCTCACCAACCTATAAAACAAAGCATATACACAAAGGCTCCCTGGCCTCAAAATCGCACGCACTTAAGTTGTTGCACGCGGTATCCTGGAATATGAAAAGTTCATCATTTTACTACAGAGTGCATGCGCGCACTATACCATGGAAGGTGCATACAAAAATGATGTTAAACAACTCACTAGCTTAAGTACATTTGCATTTTACATTTACAATTGTGTTCAGCCTAGGGGTATTACAATTAGAGCACCAAGATGTGGGTGATTTGGGTGCAAGAGTTGTGGGGCCTTTAACAAGAGGTATATGCATAGTGCACTCATGGCTCGAGTGTGGAGGGGGTTAAGGGTTGAGTATAGGTTATTCCTAGACTTATATGGAGCTAGGGGAGTCTAGGTCATGGTCTAAATCTAGCTCTAGCTCTATGTCATTGTCTAGGTCATGGTCTAAGTCATGGTCTAGGTCTATGTCATGGTCATTGTATAGGTATAGGTCATGGTCTAGGTCTTTCCATGTCTAGGTCTTGCTATGTCTAGGTCTAGGTATTGACATCCCTAGGTCAAGGCCATTTCTTTCCTTGCGATGTAGGGAGGGGGGTGTATAGAGAGGAATAAAGAGTGTGAGAGGGGGAGAGGGGAAGACAAAGAGAGTGAGAGAGAGTGAGGGATAGGGGTATAGAGAGGGTGGGTAGAGAGAGAGAGAGTGAGAGGAAGAGGGAGAAAAGAGGGAATGGGAGTTATATAGAAGAAAATAGAGAAAGGTGGGGAGAGTGGGGGAGAGAGAGGGAGGGGGATATAGGGAGATAGAGATAGAGGGTTGGATGTAAGAGGTAAATAGAGAAGGGTGTAGAGATGGATTTTTTGAGAGTGTGACAGGGTGGGAGAGGAATACCAAGAGGGGGGGTAGAGAAAGAGTGAGAGTGAGACTAACAACAAGGAGAGAGAGAAAGAGGTGGTAGATGTAGGAGAGGAAGAGAGGAGAGATAGTGGGAGGGAGGGACAAAGGGGAAGAGGGAGGGGGAGAGAGATAGAGAGAGAAGAGGATAGAGAGGGAGATTGTCGAAGAGGAGGGATATAGAGAGGGAGTCAAACACTGATTGAAAATAAATGATATTGAATCCATTAAAATATTAGGCTTATATTAAGATAAAAAAACAGATTCAATGTACCATAATCATCATTAAACCATGTGAAATCATTATTAAACCATAGGTGAACGATCATATTCATGAAATATCATTGTTAAGCAAGAGGTATAGGCTTACTGCACTTAAGGCTTGGGTGTGGAGGGGGTTAAGGGCAGAGTATAGGTTGTGCATATGCTTAGATGGAGCTAGGGGGGTCTAGGTCATGGTCTAGGTCTAGTTCATGGTCTAGGTCATGGTCATGTTCATATAAATACTCGTATAAGTACTCCATTGGAAGAAGAAGTAAGAATTTATACTCACCATATAGACGGGGCTACATTTCTTTGTTGCTCATATCCTTTATTTGCTATGAGACCCGCCTCACCTTTATATGGACAGAGAGAGAGAGGGAGTTATAACTAGGGTGAAAGAGAAGGAGGCAGGGAGGGAGAGAGAAAGAGGGGCAAAGAGAGAGTGAGAGTGAGAATAACAACAATGAGAGAGAGAAAGAGGGGAAAAGAGAGAGTGAGAGTGATAATAACAACAAGGAGAGAGAGAAAGAGGTGGTAGATGTAGGAGAGAAAGAGAGGAGATATAGTGGGAGGGAGAGGGAGAGAGAAAGGGATAT
>SNQJ01S0037296.1:54555-69979 GCA_010110895.2 Picea sitchensis
AGTGATGATGGAATGGATTATAAGAGTGCATGTGCGTTCTTAGAGTGCGTGCATGTTCCTAGAGCATGTTCATGCTCCTAAGAACACGCACACGTTCTTTTGAATTCATTTTTTTTGGGGCGGGATTGACAAGGTGTATGTTGACTTGGTTGGCTCAGATTTAGGTTTGATCTCCAAATTTATAAATGCTTCCATTTTTATGAATACCCCTCTATATATTTGTATTTGACGTTATTTTTCTACATGCTAAACAATTCAGTTGTTGATGAAACTATAGACTCGGTGCAGATTTCTAATATATAATTAAAAAATAAATTAATATTTTTTACTACTTTTAATCTATTTTTGTCTTCACATATATCAAAATCCTAGAATACACACCTCTCTTAGTTATGCTATAACTTTTTCTTGGCTTAACCATTTCTCAAATGAGTTATATGCAACACTACAAGAGAGGAATAAAATTAATATTAAAAATTTCCAAAAAATACATGACACAACAAAAATTTTCAAAAATTGGTTGGGTGCATGATAATGAAAAAATTTAGGTTACTAGTCAGTGCAGATTGAAGTTTTCTATTGCTTCTAAGTTGGTAGATGAAGTTGTTTTGGAAGTGGTTCCTTTGGATATCTGTGGTATTGTATTAGGGAGTCCTTATCTTTATGACAAAAAAAAATCTTCTTCTGAAAAGAGAGCAAATACCATCTCACAAAATATGGAGTGGAGTATATTGTTAGAGCTCACAACTTGGAAGCTAACCCATCAATTATTAGTGTAGGTCAAATGAAGAGAGATATACATACTTGTAAGAACCTTATGCTTACGATTGTAAAAACCAAAGAGCCTGATAAGTCTAATTCTCTTGATACTTTTAATCATTTACATAAAAATGAAATGCTTGAGATGAGACAAGTGTTTTAGTGGGGAGGTGGACATAAGAGGGCCTTTGACACTTTGGAAGAAAAAAATCAACCCCGCACCAATACTAGCTCTATCAGACCTTCAACAACCTTTCAAGGTTGCAACCAGTACTAGTGCAGATGCCATGAGGGCATATACACTGTTTAAACTTCCTAGTTTTTCATCTATTGTTTTGAAGAATTATCATGTTAGCTATGTTGGAAAATATGCTATTGATGAAGTCTTCAAATATGTATTTGAGAGGCTAATCCATGGTTTGCAGGTTAAAATATTTTGGTTGCAGGACAAACTATTTTACCACTTGGGTAAACCTTGTATTCCTACCATTGTAAAAATGCATGTAATTGGAGAAGCTTACACTTCTCTTGTATTTGGGAATTTTGGGGTAGAGAGGATTGTAATGTATTTTCTGAGGTTATGTTTACCTCGAATAAATGTAATTGTATCCGTGATTGTAAAGGGGTGCGTGTTGTGAATTTTTAAGCCCACTAATGGAAATTTTGGGTTGTACACATCACTCCCTGTTCATTCTCATCATTGGAAGAGTATCTCCTTGGATTTTGTAGGGTGGTTTCCTATGTTGAAAATGGGTCATGACTACTTTCATGTAGTAGTGGATAGGTTTAGAGAGACATGTGTATTTATGCTATGTAACAAGAAAATCACTATTGAGTGAGTTGCTCACCTTTTCCTTGAGCATGTATGGGTTCATGTTGGATTGCCCACAATCATTATTTCAGATCGAGACATTCGATTCCTTGGGAATTTTATGTGGAGAATGATGGACACCGGGATGAAGAAGAGGATTACTTCCCATCCACAGACCGACGATCAAATAGAGGTTGCAAGCAGAACAATGGTTCACTTGCTTCGAGGTTACCACAACAAACATCCCAAGTTGTGGGATGATCAGATACAGTATATGCAACATGAAATCTTCACCATCTTGGAGAGAATTGGCACAAATTCCTTTCAATGTGTACAACTGAATATGCAAATATACTCAGTTGTAAACATGAAACTTTATGAGCCTCCAATGATCATGGATCAACATGAGAGTGTTTCAGTATCGTCAGTGAACGAGTTTTCTCCTCAATACTTGGACGAGTTAACAAAAGATATCATCTTGGACAGAATAACGAGGACATCATGCAGGGGTGATATTTGAGTGGGTCTGAAGGTTACACATCCAAGCAAAGCATGGTGGTTCAAGAAAGAGAAAGTGAAGGAGCAATTCCCTCGCCTACCTGGTGAATGATGAGGCTTTTGGAAGCCCAAAAGCTTCTTAGTGGGGAGGAATGATCCAAAAGGATCTAAAAGGAAAAAAATTCAAAGTCCTCAAATCTCAACAAAAAAATTCCAAGTCAAAGTGCTCATCGCAAGCTTTCTAACGGTGCAAACAACACCTCAAATAGAGTCCAAATGAAGAAGTTATAGCTTGTCAAAGTTGGAAATCAACCCTAGTCAAAATTAATGATGATGTCATCATCTGTAAAGGTGACATCATCAGTTCGTACCAGGGTGATGTCAACATGGCGTCATGCTGATGTGGAAATCCTATTAGCTGACATGTGGCAGACATATTTAGAATTTTTGGGGCCACATGGGCCAATTGACAACTGACACGTGAAACCCCTAGGTGACGACACGTGGCACCACCTAGGGGCCACCATGTGGATGCCTCATATAGTGCCAAGTGGCAATTGACTTAGTTTCCAACCGAACAACAGGTAAGAAATGACTGGGTAGGAATTGATGAATCAGAGGGTGCCACATGGCACCCTGGAAAAGCCCAATGAGAGATGGGCGGTAAAATTTAAAAATTATATATAGGCTGGGTCGGATCCGGAAACTGGATCAGCGAACGACTGCATATCCCGGTGTATCCCACATAATGATGGACATACCAAATCCCATCACATCCCAGAGGATCTGTGCATGGGTCGTATCAAGTTGGCGCGGGTTTTTGGGCAGAGGTTTTAATTATCCAACAAATGAAATATGGTGGTTGATATATATATATATATATATATATATATATNTATGGTCAAGCCATATCATATGGAATTCACACTATATTTAAAAAACATTTGTTATAATGAGTACTAAAAGGGGGAGGCCGTGCAGGCTTGACCCCATGACCTCCCCAACCATATGCTCCAAATACACAACCACCTACCAGTCAGGATAACTGCCCATGTCGTAAAGATCGCCCATAAAATATTACTTAAGACCAAACTTATGCTAGGATCGAGGGTTCATGCCCAAGTCCGTATGGGAATTCTTTTCAATGCATGTTCTAGAGCAATTATTGCATACTGGTGGCATGCTTTACGAGGCATAAATCCCAGCAAGGGCTTGGAGGTGATGATGTCATATTGAGACAAATTGATAGTCAATTTTGCACTATTCCTCGCCATGAATCCACCGATGATGTCCATTTTTTCATCAGAGCAATGGATCTGAAGGCCATTTTCAGGATTGAGGTATAATGATGTATTTATACCAATTTTATTGCTGAGAATAATATAGAGCCTCTCCACTTTGAAGCAGGGCCCGGAGACGTAGTCCATGTTGGATGAACTCTATTATCAAGATATTGTGTCATTGTCTCATTTCTCTTCTTTTTTTCATATTTATTTCTTCTTTAATTAATGTTGCACATAAGGCTTTGATTCATACTCTTAATGCAATTTATGTAATGTCATTGATGAAAAGATCCTGGATCAAATGGCTTGGCAAGACATGGCATGGAAAGGCAAGGCAAGGCATGGCATGGCATGGAAAGGCATGGCATGGAATGATATGCCAAGGCAAGTCATGGCATGGTAAGGCATGGCATAGAAAGTGAAGGAAAGGAAAAGCATGACAAGGAAAGGCAAGGTATGACATGGCATGGGAAGTGAAGGCAAGGCAAGGCATGGCAAGGAGAGGTAAGTCATGTCATTGTTGGGTTGTTATATTCTTTGCAGTGAAAGTCTAGTCGATGTGGATCGAATGATGGTTGAAGTCGAGGTGGATCGACAATAGTTCGAGGGTCGAGGCAGATCGACAACAATTCGAAGGTCGAGGTTAGTCGACCAAGTAAAGTCAAAGTCGAAGGTCAAGGCGGTTTGATATGGTAAATGAATTGAGATCAATTTGAAGAGGTCAACCAACAATAGGTCGACAGGCGGGCGTGTGGCGACCGACTGAATACCGAATGAAGGTTGTCTGGTAATCTGACTTGGAGTCAATTGTAATAGAATCCTGAGATTCACAAGATTTGTAGCTAATGATCTGCATGGATCTGTAACAATTTTTGGGCGCGATGTATTTAGGGTTTCTACTCTTGTAAAGCCTATAAAGAGGAGTGTTGTAAGGCCTTAAAGGCTAATAAATGAATCGTAAGATAACCAATCTTTAGAGAAATATTTAGATGTAGGTTGTTGGTCATGAAGATGTAAGACGAATTGGCTACAAGGTTGTTTTTGTGCATGCAAGAGGCTGTGATGTCGATTGTGTCTTAGGTGTGGACCAAAGTTAGACATGTAACCTTTTATTTAGATTGAATAAGACAGTAAGGGAGCAGAACGCTCAAAGAATGCTATTTTTCCCGATTTGGGTTTCTAGGGTAAAATCTTTATGTACTATTTGATTGCTTTGTCATTTACATTCTTGATTAAATTATTCTTTTCTTATGTTAGGTCTAGTGTGGAAGTGTGTCTCATTTCCTCACAAGTGGTATTAGAGTTGTGTTATGCTTTGACATGTGTATCAAATATTAATTTACCAATCTTGAATCTCAGAGATAAACCCTAGGTACAGTAATTGTTGTAAGTCATAAATTGTGTTAAAGATCATGGTAAAGAATGACGAGTAGTTAAAGAATAGAGATAGAAAAATTCAATGGACATAATTTTGAGCTTTGGATGCTCAAAATGGAAGATATTTTTGTAGATTGAGAACAATGGACAATGATCTGTCCAGGTACCCAACCGACAGACATGTTGATGGAATAATGAGAGAAACTTGAAAGAAGAGCAAGAAGTATGGTTCGACTTTGTCTTGCAGATTCAGTACTGTTGAATGTCTCAGGTGAAGATTCAACCAAGAAATTGTGGGACAAGATGGGAAGCTTATACCAGTCGAAATATTTTGTAAATAAATTGTTTCTTAGAAAGAAATTGTATCTTCTGAGAATGAGTGATGGTAGTTTGGTGACTAAACATTTAAATGCGTTTAATACCATTTTAATCCAATTATCATCTGTGTATATTAAAATCACCGAGGAGGAGAAGTGTATAATCCTATTATGTTATTTTCCATACTCCTAGGATATCTTAGTCATGGCTATAGGGAGTAATACAACTACACTAGCTCTAGAATACATGGTTGCTTCTCTACTGTTAGAAGAAATGAGAAGAAAGAACAAAAAGGAGGTGATGTGTACCTGGTGTCGACCAATACATAGTCGAATCAAGGTGTTTGGTTGATCGACTCAGGAGCATCCTATCATATGACACCACACAGACAATGGTTCTGCAAGTATGAACAATATGATGGAGGTGATGTGTTCTCAGGGGACAAGTCGACAACCAAAATTGTGGAACGAGGAAGAGTTCGACTAATACTGCAAGATGGGAGGAAAAGAACCCTTCCAAGTGTGCTACACATTTTGGGTTTGGAAAGAAACTTGATATCTGTTAGTAAGATGAGTGATGCTAGAGTGCACACTCTATTTCAGAAGGATTCATGCAAGATCGTCAAAGGTGCGATGGTATTAATGAAAGGAGTTCGGGTTGGAACCCTTTACAATTTGTTAGGGAATGTCGACGTGACTGGATGCAACAACATCGTTGCTCCTAAAGTCAACTTGACTTCGACTCATCTCGACCTGACTCAGGCTGAGTCGGTACAAATCAACTCAACAAGACATGATAAAGTTGACCTGACCATGCTATGGCACAAGAGGATGGGACAAATTGGAGAAAAATGAATTCGAGCTATGCCCAACAAAGGTATGGTCGAAGGTTTTCCTAAATGTGGTTTAGAAGTCGACTTTTGTGAACATTGCATATACAAAAAACAAAGTCGGGTGAGGTTCCCATCTGGAGTGACAAGGGAAAATGGGATTCTAGAACTGGTGCATAGTGATGTGTTTGGCCTGGTTACATTGCCTTCACTTGGTGGATCCCTGTATTATGTCTCCTTCATAGATTATTTTTCCAGGAAGACATGGATATATTTCCTGAGGAATAAATCATAGGTTTTTGAGAAATTTAAAGAGTTTAAATCTCCTATAGAAAACTAGATGGATAAGAAGATTAAGGTGCTGAGAAATGACACGTTGGAAAACATAGCAAACTTGTTGACCAAGTTTGTGAGTGCTGTGAAGTTCTCTTGGTGTAGAAATGAAATGGGCATTGCTACCCTGGGTCTGTGAACGAAATTTCAGGAATCTCCCGGTTTCAACAAAGAAGACAACAAGTGGGAGAATGTTGGGTTGTTATATTCTTTGTAGTGAAATTCTATTTGATGTGGATCGAATGAAGGTCCAATTCGAGGTGGATTGACTGACGATATAAGTCAAGGTGGATCGACAATAGGTTGAGGGTCGAGGTAGATCGAAAACAAGTCGAAGGTCAAAGTTAGTTGACCAGGTAAATTCGAAGTCGAAGGTCGAGGCAGTTCGACATGGTAAAGGCATCGACAACAAGTCGAAGAGGTCAACCAAAAAGAGGTCGACAAGTGGGCATGTGGCGACCGACTGAAGACCGAATGAAGGCCGACTGGTAGTCCATTGGTAATCCAACTTGGAGTCGACTGTAATAGAATCCTGAGATTCACATGATTTGTAGTCAATGATTTGCATTGATCTGTAACCCTTTTTGGGATCCATGTATTTAGGGTTTTGCTTGTTGTAAAGCCTATAAAGATGCATGTTGTAAGGCCACAAAGGATAATCAATGAATCGTAAGATAGCCAATCTTTAGAGAAATATTTAGATGTAGGTTGTTGGTCATGCAGATATAAGTCGTATTGGCTACAGGTTTGTTCTAGTGAAGACAAGAGGGTATGATGTTGATTGTATCTTCGGTGTGGACCAAGGTTAGACATGTAACCTTCTATTCATATTGAATAAGACAACAAGAGAGAAGAACACTCAAGGAATGTTGGTTTTCCCAATTTGGGTTTTTAGGGTAAAATCTCCGTGTACTGTGTGATTGCTTTGTCATTTATGTTATTGATTAAATTCTTCTTCTCTTCTGCTAGGTTTAGTGTGGAAGTGTGTCTCATGTCATGGCATGGTAAGTCTAGGCATGTCATGGCATGGTAAGGCAAGGAAAGGAATGACAAGTCAAATTAAGGCATGACATGTCAAGGAAAGGAAAGACATGGCAAGGCAAGGCATGGCAAGGCTAGGCATGGCAAGTTAATTGCACTATGTACTATCTTGAATATCTCATACAGTTTTGTCTGTGTAATGTCAAGAAATTGTTTAATATGGGGTTCGTGGTACCTAGATCCCCTTCTCAATTTTAGTACATCTTTTTGGTTGGAAGAAGGCATATTGTTCTCATGCAAAGAATATTGTAATAGTCCCTTACATGACAAGGCAAGGCATGGCATGGCAAGGAAAAGCATGGCAAGGCAAGGAAAGGAATGACAAGTCAAGTTAAGGCATGGCATGTCAAGGAAAGGAAAGACATGGCAAGGCAAGGCATGGCAAGGCTAGGCATGGCAAATTAATTGCACTATGTACTATCTTGAATATCTCATACAATTTTGTCTGTGTAATGTCAAGAAATTGTTTAATATGGGGTTCACGATACCTAGATCCCCTTCTCAATTTTAGTACATCTTTTTGGTTGGAAGAAGGCATATTGTTCTCATGCAAAGAATATTGTAATAGTCCTTTAACTTCTCCAATTAAATTCATGTCAGAACGAGGTAGCCTACCAGTGAAGGCCCACAACTCTGTTGGGCCACATGTGTCGAGGCTATTGCGTCTATGAGAATACTTTCTAAGTATTTTTGACATTGCATTTCATGAGGTGTGAGGTTTGTTGTAGAAAATAATGTTTTCTTGTGATCTTGCTAACAATTTATTATGACAATACATGTCAGGCTGCATTATGGTCTTTAGAACGAGATTTATTACCAATTCTTTGAAAAGCATCTACAAGGTTTCTATCAAGATGATGTCTTGTTTCTAAACTTTTGACTGTTTTAATGCCTAAAATTATCTTAACAATAGTCGAACTTCTATATTTTAACACAACAAAAAATAATCGACATTTAACAACATCAGATTTTGGTTCAAAATAATTTTTAATGATTTTATAAGAATGATAAAGAATAGTACAGTTAGGTAACTTACCTTCAAGTGATGCTAGACCACTTTCATCGACCCGAATGTGTTTAGGAGTTATTCGCTACTCAATGCTCAATCTAGGTAGGGACGATGAACCCCTATTCTAGCACTCTTGACCTCCCTGCCATGGAGTTAGAAATGTTGTAGTTATTTCCCCTTCAATCACTAGTAGATCAAATCTAGGAGGAGAGTGGACAAGGGATTGACTAGTTTATGTAACATTTGAATGTCCAACAAGAGGTTGCATGACATGAAATTATTCACCACAATGTTGTACACTGGTTCTTCACCACAATGTTGTACACTGGTTGCCTCTCTAATTTCATCCATTGTATAATCAACTGTAAGAAATCCTCCATCATCTGGTCATCCACAACAAGCTGTCTTGATGAGATACTGGATGGATTGTGTTATCACTCTGTAATTCCCAGAGGTTGTTAAGCGTAGAAGAAATTGACAGAGGTAACTTATCAAAACCACTTCTGAAACTGGGATCTAGCCCTACCAATTTAAGGGAGGGATCTCTCTGTAAGATTTATCTTTGTTTAAGTTTTGAATATTAGGCTAGTTATGATAGTTCAATTTGTTTGTTTGTTTGTAAAAGTTGGATGAAAGAATGCATTAAATTTCCATTGGGATATGGGGTCTGTATTAAAGATGAGGATCATATTCAACTTTTTATGAGGTTTCCTTCACAGGGCAAGGTAGTAAAACTGTTGGATCTATTGATATTTAAGTGAGGTGAATCAGGCAAAAAAGGTGCGTGAGTCCATTAAGCAAAGGAGAAACTAAGAATTGCCTTACTCAATATCAGATGAAAAACATATAGATCATTAAAAGACCAGAGATAGAGTATACAAGATAAATTTTGTTCTATTGACTTCCTTTTAATGATTAGAATATGAAATACATAAATGATCACTGAGAATAAGAAAACATTCAACAAAGAAGGAGATACATCACCAACAATCTGACACAAGAATCCTGTGAATAACTTGTTTTATTACTGGTCGATCCTTTTGAAAAGATTATTCAATAGCTCATGGGTGCAAAAATCAACCCTCAATACTTCGAAGAAAGAAGTATTTATACAATAATTTACATCTGATCCTGTCATAAATGACTAGGATATTATGGAGGAAAAATCTAACTAATTAGATCTCATATTACAAAATATAGGAATTATGTTGATCTATTCAGATCCTTGGTGTTGATCTTGTGGAAGTAGTTGATGACTCATTATCTTTGACTTGATTGTCTGCTCCATGCTAACTTGAACCTCAAAATTACTTTTACTCAAGTAAATAACATAAATCGTCCCATCTCTTTTTACTAGGGATGGAAACCTTGAGTAACTTTCTGTATATCTCGTCCATCTCATCATACTTGGCAGAAGTGGGCTTTGTGATGAAAATATGTTTTATCTCATGCTGGATGCTCAGGTCCAACTGTAATGTTTCTAAGAAATATTTTCCTGTAATGCTTCCCTATATACCTGAAAACTTGGAACCATCCTTTTCCACTATACTGATCTTATACTTGTAATCTGACAGAGTGATTAGCTTGTCATTGAGTACTAGCAGTCCAGGGAGATCCTTCTTGTGTAGTACTTCAATATTGCTGAAAAATATTTGAACTCCAATGTCCATCACCTGAGCCTTCTCCTCCAGATGCAACATCAATCCTTTCTTGGTCAAGACCTTCTTGACCTCAAGGATGGTCTCTGTCCTGTCTTCAATATCCATTGCTTCTAACTCCTGCTTGTTTTTGGAGTTTAGGAATCTGATGAGGTCAGTGGCCTTTGTAGGTATTTCTCCTAGCTCTTCTCTTATTTTCCCAATTGCTTCTTTGGCCTTTTGTACCAGTTCATGTTGCTCAAAGATGATTTGTATAAATGGCCATATCTCTGCCATATATTTGCTGATATCTACCCAGATGTTTTCCTTGGATTCAGATAAGGTCTTGGCCATGACAGTCTCCTTCTGCAACTATTGTAGTTGTTGATCGAGTCTCTGGGATTTATGCATTTCTGCATGATAGCTGGACTGGAGCATAGACTTCAGGTCTTGGAGGTTTTTTTACTTCTTCTTGCAACTTTCTGATCTCCTCCCCTTGAAGGGACATGTCTTCCATAGACTTCACAAGATTCTCAGAAACATCTGGACCTTGCATTGGGATAACTGATGGAATATCTACTGTTGCTGTACTAACTCCTGTCAGAGGGACTTCTTCCAGTGGAATAATATCCATCTGCACACTCTGTTCTTTCTCTTTGATCAATTTTTCCATTTCAGCTTCCATCTCTCTTATCTGTGCATTCTGCTCCATGATCAACTTCAACATCTCCTCTTTGTGGCCTTCAGTTTCAACCACCTCCTTTGCTTGTGAATATTCAGTGGTTGGAAGCTTCATTTGCTTTCTCAAGGATGCTATATCAACATTTTTCTTCTTCAACAATTCTTCAGCTGCCTTAACATTTGATGGGTCATACCCAATCTTTAACACCAACTCTTCTAGGGATTTGATCTTATTGTCCTTGGCCAAAGAGGATATCTTCTCCAGCTTCAATTTGGATTGGATGTTATTCAAAGACACCTACAATTTTGAAGCAGTCAATGAGGTGCTTGCTAGAGTGGAGAATATCATCTCCCCTGTTTGCCTGTGCATGCCCATTTGGTCCACTGGATGGACCTCCTTCACATCAAACTCAAAAGAAGTTTTCTTGTAATCAACAACTGTCTTGGGATGAGAGACTTGTGCTTGTAGGAATTCCATTTGCATTCTTCCTTTCTCTGTGTCAAATGCTGACAATAGTCCATGTTGGGCAGTGGAGGTATGCTTCCAGAACTGGGCATATGTATTGTTGTTTAGGAGTTCATTCCTCTGCTTGATCTGTTTATATTTGTCAAAGATATTTGACCCTGTTGGCTCATGAGAGGACTTGACTGGAAGAGTAGTGTCTGTTTGTTTTTTGGATGAAGATGTGGACACTATGAAATGACTGCCTGAGAATGTTGAGGAATGTGGTCCCTCCATGACTATGGTGGACTATATTTCTCCTTCTTTAAGCAGGTTTGGTGTGTGACTAGTTTTATCCCTCTTCTTGTAAACTTGAAAATCTTCAGCTGGCACCTCTCTGACTCAAGGGGAAACCTCTTTCCTTGCTCTCTTTTCTGTTTGTACTTGAGGTGTGTTGGTATGTGAAGTAGTGACATGGGGAGGTTGTTCTTCTGTTTCTAACAACGTATTTTCTTGCCAATTTGTCTTATTCATATACTTTTCTACCTCAGACTTGTGTACATGAGCATAAGGAGTGCTCTTTTGTTTGACCCCAAGTGAAGTTCATCCGTTTCAAGAGGTTTCCAGCCTCTTCTCCTGTAGCTCTACTATTTCATATGAAAGAACCAATTTGGGTCTTGATTCTGAGTTGCTGTTTCTTCTTAATTTATGCAAAATGGATGTCATCAGAGTTTACCATCTGCCTGATATATTCCAATGCAAATATCCTAACAGGGAGATATTTTGGCAGTATGTATGGTGACAATTCACATCCATATACTCTTATTTCAGTGTGGTTCTGGTACAGATACCAATCTCCTATTTTGGCTAAGTCATAGAGGTGAATAATTCTCTGAACTTCTTCATTAATCCTTGGCTCTGTTATGATGTTGAGCATGCAAACCACTGGATGATAAAATTGATCAATGAAGTCTTTGAAACTGAAATCAATTGATTTTTTCCTCACTAGTGAGGTCCATGAAGTTACTAATTGAGGGTTTCCTTCCTGATCCAATTTTTGGAGAGCACATGCAAATCTATTTGACTAAAGAATAAGAAATGGTACACCAACACTGAGGAATATCTGAACATTCCCTCTATTGAAAATCTGAAAAACTGATCATGTATGTTGTCAGCTAAAAAATGACTGAAATCAAATTGGATGGTGGCCTTTTCTTCTGTGGAGAAAATGGACATAAAACCTAAGATAGGTTCATCTACCCATTCATCTGAAAAATATCCTAACAGGTAACAAAGGGTAGAAATAATCTGGTTTTCCCTAACATAGAAGATTGAAGATGGATAGGGAGGGTTTTTCTGAGGCAACTGAGCATCTTCTAGCAGAAAGATTTGAAAAATCTAGGGTCTTTGGGGGAAGGAGAGTTTCTGGTAGAGGTCATTCAGGGATTCGACTGAGAAAGGGATTGCAGAGTCAATTCTTGGGATCTGTAACATCTGATTTATGGATTCGGGGGTAATGGTGAATAGGGTTTCACCAGAAGAAGAAACAATGGCTCTTTGGCCGGGAAGATAATGGGCTTGAAATTTCAGGGAAAATTCTGGGAAGTGGAAGGTCTGTGGGAACATGTATAGGGGAAAATTGGACTCCCAAAGTCCAATTTTGTCACTTTGATCCAAGAAAATATCCTTTAGCTAGAAATGTAATTTGAAGAAGTTAGATTCACACTTCGGCTCTATAATTTTGTACTCTTTGTCTGCCAGGGGAACATGATCCAATTTGATGGGAGGGGGAAGAAATGGATTTTCAGACGTCTCAATGGACTTAGCTTTGGGAGCCATGGATAACAAAGTTCTAAAGGTGAAATAATGGATGATTGTGATTACCCGAGTTAACTGCGTTTGTTGACAGTGGACCTTGGTGGCAGTTGGCTAAAAAATTGGATTTGGCGCGGTGTCTACACTGTCTTGATCTGCAAATAGTGGAGCAGTGGTGAATAAACGAGTTTAAATGGTGCATGGAGGTGTCCGTTATAGTGTAGGGTGATGAATGGGCGAATAACGGTAATGAGGAGGGCATTGATTGGCCAACGGGTATGTGGGGTGCGACGTGTGACATGCGATAGTGGGGTATGGTGGCATAGTGAGGTGGGAGGTATTGGGTAGGCGGTTAGGCAAGATTCTGGAGGGAGGGGTAGGCAGTAAGTGGAATTGAGCGGGGGGCGGTCTGAAATGCTGAGAGGGTGACAAGTTATGCGGGGCCCGCTTGGGGAAAACCACTTTTCCAGATCCCTCCCACCGTTAAAGGCAGAAAGGTCGAAGGGGTCTGAAATGCACTGATGGCCGTTGATCTGGGCACTAATTGATGCCACCGATGGAAGCTATGCACCTTTTAGTCTCAACATGACAAATATTCATATCCACAATAGAACTTAGGATAAAATCATGTGACAGGTAGCGCTAGGCTTACCCTTTCTTATTTTTTCACCAAGGTATTATTTCCTAAGCAAACGACATCAAATTAACTCAAATAAAGGGTATTTTAACAATCTCTTTGCCATTTTTTAATTGAAATAAACACTTCCAACCTAACTCCTAACCTAATCAACTGACACATTAATCCAACTTAGATTGTTGGATTAATTATTATTCTAACCTAACTAATTTGGCCAAGATTAAACTGTTTGACCAAATTTATTCACTAACCTATCAACATAAATTTAAAAGGTTTGATTATGATTATACAATATGAATCAAACCAACTTTATTTTTTCATGGGGTTTTATATTTCATATTTTATTTTTTATTTTTATACCCTCTTGTCATTTTTCTATTTTTCTATTTTTCTTTTCTTTTGTTTTTCTTTTTCTTTTTGTAAATCATTTGTAGAATAAAATATTATTTACAATAAAATATGACTAGAGGAAGAAATTATAATCACCAAGTGATACTATGAAATATAGGGTTATAACATATTGGTCTCTATTGAACTCCTGCACTTTGCTTGTAGTGATGGAGGAGAAACAACAACATCTATTCTGCTACAAATTGGATTGGCCTCTTCTGAAAGCCCATGCTTTGACATACATAACTTTCCCTTTTCTCTTTCTTCTTCTACCTTTTCGATCAATTTCTCTTTTCTCGAGGACTTTATTTCTTGAATCCATTGGTTCCCCATATTTAAAGAGAAAAATTGGCTCCCAAACACCCCACCACAAATTTGTCTTGGTATTACACAATAAGGCACAACTGACAATTCTAATTCCAAGTGGACAAATTTGTCTTCGTATTACAAAAGAAGATAAAAATAATAATTCCAATTCTAATTGGACGAATTTGTCTTGGTATTATACAAGAATACAACTAACAATTACAATTCCAATTGGATAAATTTGTCTTGGTATTACACAACTAGAAATTCCAACTGGACAATTTTTTCTTCCAATTCCAAGAAGACACAATAAGACAACAACAACAATTCTAGTTGGACAAATTTGTCTTCCAATTCCAAGAAGACACAAACAACAATTCCAATTCCACTTGGACAAATTTGTCTTCCAATTCTTCCCACAATGGTCTTGAAATAGTACAAAACTATTTATGAATCAAACAACAATACCAAAATAAGAAAAACATGTGTTTGTGCGCTATTTTTGTGTGTATATGTCAAGAAATATTTTTCATGCTTGAGATAGATGAGGTAGTGGAGTGCACTTGGCACCAAAAAATTCCCAGCAAGAACGCGTAGGAACTATAGCATGCACGTGTTCCAGGAACACGCACGTGTTCCTGCTAGGCATAAACGAGCAACAACTACAATGATATCAAGTTACAAGAGTGTGTGTACACTCTTAATGCAATGGATATAACATTTATTATAGACCAAACATCTTTATGAATACAGATATATACGACTATGGGGACAACTAGGACCTAAGGGGTTAGGATTGAAAGTTTTTTCAAGCATAGAGCAATGGTTAGATAACCAAGATGTGGGTGATTTGGGTGTAAGGGTTGTGAGGCATTTAACAAGAGGTATATTCATAGTGTAATCAGGGCTCGAGTGTGGAGGGGGTTAAGGGTTGAGTATAGGTTATGCCTAGTCTTAGATGGAGCTAGGGGAGTCTAGGTCATGGTCTAAATATAGCTCTAGCTCTATGTCATGGTCTAGGTCATGGTCTAGGTCTATGTCATGGTCTACGTCATGGTGATTGTATAGGCCTAGGTCATGGTCTAGGTCTTTCCATGTCTAGGTCTTGCTATATCTAGGTATAGGTATTGACATGCCTAGGTCAAAGCCATTTCTTTCCTTGCGATGTAGGGAGGAGGGGTGTAGAGAGATGAATAAAGAGTGTGAGAGGGGGGAGGGTAAGACAAAGAGGGTGAGGGAGAGTGAGGGATAGGGGGAT
>SNQJ01S0037296.1:69989-84878 GCA_010110895.2 Picea sitchensis
GATTTCTCAAATGAGTTAATATTAAAAATATAAAATATAAAATTAATATTAAAAATTTCCAAAAAATACACGGGACAACAAAAAATGGTTCTCTTCAAGTATACAAGTTTTTGGAATGAAATTCCATCCTTAAGGTACTCAACACCAGCACTAACAAAAACATATACCTTATATTTTTTTGGAAAAATAAGATGCCATTGTTAGAAAAATCAAATTTTACATAGTTATTCACAATGTTTATGAATAGAAGTTGTATATTCAGAAAGCTAATTCAATTTCCTATGTTTCATCTTCTTACACCATATTCAAATTCATTGTAAAAGTACCTTGAATAATCCCTCCAAGTTAATAGATTGTTGTTTTTCCAGGTTTACATTGCCACTAACGCATCATGAAAGACCATCATTAGCTTGCACTCACCCTTAATTTAACTACATTTGTTATGCATGAAATAAATATTTACAATAATGCAATATTTCATGTATGTAGTGATGCCATTAATTAATAAAGATGAGAAATATTAATAATATAATATAATTATATATATTTAAGATGTTATTAATTAATAAAGATGCAAAACATTAATAATATAACATTGCAATTAAAATAAAAGGAAAATTATAAAATTAAGAGATTATAAATTATCGTAACATTAAGAATACAAAATTAATTTATTATAAAAAATTATTAACTAGCATAGCCACAAACTCGTGGCTGGTGAACGCCGAAAGGTTTTGGCTGGTAAAATTCCCAAGCGGGGTGTTGAATCCATGGCGCCATTCATGTCTAGAGGGGAAGAAAGGATATTGTTGATCATGTTGTCCACTTCAGAGCTTCCAAAACTTGATCTCTCTAATTACGCCGAAAGGGCCGCCAGGGCAGCAGATGGAGAACTCTGCCGCCCCGGCTACTGATGCCTCCCCCAACAACAAAGAAGCTTCTTGTGCCACAGTCCCAATCAAGCGCTTAACATAGTAGGTCCAGCTCAGGATCCTGCGAAGTTGAAGAGAAGAGAGTGACCTTCATTGAGATGGAAAGACTCGAAGAGAGTCCCATATATTTTATATCGTCACTGGACTACAAGCTGCCATCGCCATGGAATGGAGACGTTAAGCCGACCTATTCACCCTTCAGAGACCTGGGTCCGCTCGACGATGCAGTTCACAGGCTGCGAAAGAAGGCAACTTCGATCTTGATCAGCTTTTGGCGAAAGTTTAACGCTAAAACGTACATGCCAAAACCTAATTCTGTTCCCCCTGTGTTGTCCTGTGGCAGTCGAGAGGTCCTGATGAATCAAGAGGCCTTGTGGGTGGAGGTGAATGAGAGTACTTGAACAAATCACTCTCTCGAGGCAAGAATCGCAGTGGGTACGAGGGGTGTTGATGATGAGGGTTTCTAAGATAAAACGATGATGGTTATGGGAGACAAAGGATCCGAGACCTATTCTGGACCACAAATATTACAAGAACGGATTGAAGCTTGTAGAGAGGAGGAAATGGGTTATGCTAAAAAACTAAAACACTTGCCATAAAATCCAAATTGAAACGGGCCACGTTTCACACATTCATAAAAGCCAAATTGAAAACCAAATTCAAAGCTGTGCCACATTTGTAAAACCTAAAATGAAATGCACGCCACAATGAAATGTAACCCACAAAAAAAACGCCCACCAGCATATGAAAGGCCAAGATAATCCCTTCACTAGCAATAGAATTACCACACTCGACAATATAATTACCACACCCGCAAAGATAATTCTCCGCCAGCACCACATTACCACACCTGCCAATTAATTTTTGCTAATCATCACGTGGCAATCAACTAGGTAGCTAGGTAACACAGTAATTTTTAAACACAATTAGGTAAATGTCAAAAAGTAAACACATAAACAAATGTCTTTATAAAAGCGAGGAAGTTACTGGTTGAAATCACAACCATTCATTTGATGGAACAAAGAAGAATATTCTATTCATATTTAATCTTGTCCATACAACATTGATTAAGAACTAAAACCCTATTAAATGTGTCCATTTCCAAGTGTAATAATCAAAATTATTTTTTATAATTATTAATTAAAAAAAATTAAAAATAAAATAAAATTTAACAATACATTGAAATTCCAAAAATAAAATAAAATATATATGTAAATTTTGCAGTTAATACTTCAAACATAAAAATTGAATTTTTTTATTTAAAAGATGCCATTTTTTATAAACGTTAATTTCATAACTAAAACATTTATCATTCTCCTTAAAAACAAAATAGTCTTATAATGATAAAATAGCATAATAAAATACATTAATTAATTTTTTTTGGGAGATCTTCCCACAAAGCGGCAATGTAATTGGAACCAAATAAAACTATATGCTAGACCGGGATTACACGCTCGTATTTGACCTTATTGGGGGCAATCGCAACTGATTCCGAGCCTTTATTTAGGGTTTCCATACACTCTTATTAAACTAGCTCGATTTATCAGTAAGCCTTGCAGCTTTTACTACAGATCTCCCCCGACCCTCCTTGGGTGGAGCCAACTCTTTAGAGGTAATAGGATTATTTGACAGAGCCAAGCGCACGCCCGGGTCTCTGTGAGGGCAGGTGCTGTTATACAAAATGGAGTTGTTAGCAGCTTGTATGTTGCTATTCACAAAGGCATTTACAGGGCCAGCTGCCTTCTGACGATGATTTCCATCAGGGCTCTCTTCGTTCTTATTAGCCCCACCGGGCTTGTGATTCACTCTCTGAACGTCAAGCACGTCGTTCTTTCTGGATTCAGAGCCCATATCCATGATGGCTCCCCGATTTTCTCCTGCCAGAGTGATCACCCTCACACCCAAATCCTGCATCTTCTGGTCTCCATTAGAGCCGAGCTTCTGCTGGCCGTGGAGCTCCGATAGCCTGTGAGTGAGATTGGATATGTCTTCCCTGATTCCTTGTTGAAGAGATTTATGTTGCTCAGCCGGTTGTGATCCCTTCAGCGCCAATGTTCTATTATCTGAAGGAACTATCATCTGCCCAGCTCTGCTATCAGCCTCCGAGGACAAAGAAACTGGTTGAATCTTCTCCTCGGGAAAAGGAGCAGAAGCACTGGATTCCTCTGGAACCTTTTGCTCAGCCTTCTTGGGATCTTCCTTGGGCTGGGGCTGGGGCTGGGGCTGGGGTTTGGGCACCTGAGGTTGGAGCTGCTGGGGCTGGGGCTGGGGTTTGGGCACCTGAGGTTGGAGCTGCTGGGGCTGGGGTTGGGGTTGGGGTTTGGGCACCTGAGGTTGGAGTTGCTGAGGTTGGGGCTGGGGCTTGGGCACCTGAGGTTGGAGCTGAAATGACGGTTGTCTAGCAGGCTGCTGATCAGATCTAATGTCTCTCACAATGGCTCTTGCAGGATCTTCGGCCTTCTTTGCCGCCTGTTGCTCCTCTCTTTTGGGCTCGGGAGCTTTGGGCGTCTGAGCTTGAGATTGGATAGGAACCGGCCTGATTCCTCCCAGGGATTGCTGCCTAGGGTTTGTGTAATACGGATTCCTGAAACTACCTTGAGGATACATGGTTCTCACGTTTTTTTTCAAGACAAACTTCCTAGACAAAACGTTCTCAGAGATGATAACAGTTATAGCTCCTATGCTTCGAATATATAAAATCTTTGTGGATTTAATCGTTCGGGATTGAAATTTATAGACCAACTGAGCCAAATAATACAATTGCTTTTTTTTTTTTCATGGTAGGTGCCTTCTCGGCAGTGTGGAATCAGAAAAGTGACCGGTGGCTGCCTTGAACGAAACAAAAGGCATAAAAGCAATGCGGATGACAAAGACTTCACCTGTTAATTTCATGTAGCAGTGTCAAATCCATAGATGCTTATGAGTGAAGGGGAATAATGGCAGCTTTGAGAGATTTCTAAAGCAGAAGGATAAGGACTAGCGTCTCTTGGGCCGTTACGTGATGCATAGCTGAAGAATCTGCTTTTTTCATGGTCGTGCAAAACCGTGAGTGCGAGCCAGCGTTGGAGAATAATTGAGGAAGTCCTAATCTGTTTTTTTTCACCGAGGAGTCGAGCACGATTATTCTGGAGTACAGTCCACGATTCTTCGGTGCTTCCGTATCGAATTCTTTCTGCCTTTGTCTGAACGTTCGAGTATGGAGACAATTGACATGCTGAAAATGGTAAATACCGAAGGCGAAATTCAGGTATGGAGACAATTGATGTATGCTCCATGAAACGTTAAATCAATGGAAAATAAATCGACAGCAATGGACAAATTTCAAAATCTTTTTGAAAAAGTCAATGTTTTTAACTTTTTAAAATCAAATTTCAAACATGGATGATAGTTTTCCAGGAATCAGACTAAAACTTATTTATAAAGTTCTTTTAAGCTATTCTCCAACGTTCTTTTTTAATTTTTTTTGGGATCAGATGCTAGCCAATTCTGATCAGAAGCGAGCCAACATTGGAAAATAATTGAACAAATCCGAATCTGGCTCTTTTCATGTAAGAGTCGAAAGCGATTATTATTGTGTACAGCCCACCACTCTTTGGTGCCTCCATAATCGAATCCTTTCTGCCTATTATGTCTCAACGCCAGTAAGGCCATTGATATGCTGAAAATGGTAAATACCAAACTTAAGTATGGAGACAATTGACTTATGTTGCATAAAAACGTTAAATCAATGGCAAAGCAATCGACAGCATTGTATTTTTTTTAATAAAATTCTATGTATTTTTATAGTTATAAACTAAAGGCAAGGTTAAATACTTTTTACAAAGTTCTTTCGAGATGTCCTCAACGATTATTTATTTATTTTTATTTTTTAATAAATTTCAACGATTATTTTTTTTTTTTATAATATTTGTTTTGTTGAAAGGTGACAACGAATTTCCCAACATCGAATGTGAGACGTTTCAGATCCTAACATTTAGCGTTCATGGAGACAAATCAATTAAATATAGATGTTTGGTTAGAGGGGCATTTATTGTATCTAATTGTTGTAAGCCATATAGGCTGATAGATGCCAAGGGTTGAGGGGTTGGAAGGATGTACATGTTGGTTGTTGTAATTCTCTCTTGAACATAATAAAACCAAATTTCATTGCTTGGATGTTTCCATTGTGAAGGGTTTTACCAAGTAAATCCAGTGTTCATTCTTGTGTGATTGCATTTGTTTGTATATTGTTTATTCGTTGCTAATTAAATCTATGTGATTTAAGCTTCTGCTGTACAACAAGTGGTATTAGAGCAGGTGTGACAGGTGAGCCAATTCGAATTGTTTGCAGATCTTTGTGAGTGCGAATTGTTTTGGTAGGTAAAGGAAAGAAGATTTTAGTACTGAGGAGCTTAGTCTGTATGCCAGATCATTTCACTAAGAGAGGGCATTATTTCAATGGATCTCAGTACCTTGGCGTTTCCTAGGCAGTGTTAGAGGAGCGCCAACACTCTCAAACTTACGAATTTCACTTTTCCAGACCTCGACGCACCCAATACCAAGCAAAAGGAGTGTTGAGAAAGGTGGCACTCCCCTTCCACACTAGAGAAGCGCCATTCTTAAATATGGCGCCACCCAAGCAACCTTAGAGGAGCGCCCTTTTGAAAAGTGGCGCCCCTTGTGAAGTTTAAGGCAGCGTTGACCCTATTTTTTTTTTACTGGTGAGTGTGAGAAAGGTGAATTTGTTTGCCTGTTGAGTGTGAGAGAAAGGTGATTTTTTTGAAGGTGAATTTGAGGGCTTGTCTCTATGGCTAAGGTTCAAAGTTCGAAATTTGAAGTTGAGAAATTTAATGGCAAAACCAACTTTGAGCTGTGGAAGCTCAAGATGAAAGATTTACTTGTGCAACAAGGTTTGCAAAAAACTTTGGTGGGCAGGACAAAGAAATCGACGACCATGATGAATGAGGAATGGGAAGATTTAGATGCAAGAGCACTAAGTACTATACGTTTGTGCCTTGCAGATGATGTTTTGTTTAATATAGTAGGAGAGGAAACACCAACAAGTATGTGGACCAAATTGGAAGGACTTTACATGACAAAGTCCCTGAATAACATAATCTATTTGAAGACACAGTTGTATAGTTTGCGGATGAAAGAAGGTACAAAAATCGCTGACCATTTAAGTACCTTTAATACCCTTATAGTTCAATTGGCTAGTATGGAAGTAAAACTCGAAGACGAAGACAAGGCAGTGACACTATTGTGTTCATTTCTCGAGTCTTGGGATCATTTAGCTACCTCTAATTTTTAGCTAAACAAATGTTATTGATTATGACACTATTGTTGGAGATTTATTCGCTGAGGAGATGAGGAGAAAATCCAGTGAAGAAACCTCAACTTCTGAGGCAATGGTGGTCGGAGGGCGATCCAAAGATAAAGAGTAGAATCAGAGAGGTTCTTCCAGATATAAGTCAAGAGGGAGGAAGGGTAAACTTAAATGTTGGTAATGTGGCAAATTCAAATATCTCAAGAAGGATTGCTGGAAACGACAACATGCCTCCAAAGAAGACTCAACAAAAGAAGTGAAGGAAGCAAATGCAACTGAAACAAGTTCAGCTTCCGGTTCAAGTATGACTGATGAGGTTCTATCTATTTCTAATGCTTCGCATCATGATCAACATTGGTTATTAGACTTTGGTGCATCAAATCATACGTTTTTACATAAACATTGGTTTTCCACATACCATTTATAGATGATGGAATTGTTTTTATGGGAAATGATATTTCCTGTAATATTTTTGGGATTGGTAGTGTCAGAATTAAAATGTATGATGGTTCTATAAGAACATTAACATATGTGAGGCACGTACCAGAACTTAGAAAGAACATGATATCTTTGGGAGTCCTAGATTCTGCTAGATACAAGTGTACAGTTCAAGGTGGAGTGATGAAAGTGTTCAAAGGCATCTTACAGGTCATGAAGGCAAACAAGATCGGGAACCTTTATCAGCTTGAAGGAAGATCTGAGTTAGATCAAGGAGGATCAACAATATTTGAAAATGCAAGTGATTCCACTCGTATATGGCATTAGCGTTTGGGTCATATGAGCGAGAAAGGACTTAAGGTACTTGTAGACAGTAAATTACTTCCAAGTTTGAAGTCTCTGAATAAATTTCTGTAAACATTGTATCTATGGTAAACATAGTAGGTAGAAGTTTAAAACATGAAGACACAACAACAAAGGTGTCCTTGATTACATTCACTCAGATTTTTGGAGTCCATCCCCTACAGTCTCGTATGGAGGATCATCATATTTTGTTACATTTATAGATGATTTCTCTAGGAAGGTGTTGGTCTATATGTTAAAAAGAAAAGCTGATGTTTTTACTGTCTTTAAGCAGTTTAGAGCTTTGGTTGGAAAGAGCACTGGCATGTCGATAAAATGTTTAAGAACTGATAATGGAGGTGAATACACATCTATGGATTTCGAAAACTATTGCAAGGAAGCGAGAATTGAGAGGCATAAAACCACTGCCTATACTTCTCAACAAAACGATGTTACTGAATGCATGAATATAACTCTTCTAGAGAAAGAAAGGAGCATGCTGAGTAGTTCCAAGTTGCAACAAGAGTTGTGGGAAGAAGCAATTTATACAACTTGTTATTTGGTTAACTGATCACCATCAACTGCAATTGAATTTAAGATTCCAGAAGAGGTATGGACTGGTCACTCTTGTGATTAGTCAAACCTTAATATTTTCGATTGTGAAGTCTATGCTCTTATACCTAAGCATCAACGTTCTAAATTAGATCCCAAATAAAAAAGGCTTATATTTGTTGGGTATGGTGATGGAATCAAGGGATATAGATTGTGGGACCCTACTACCCACAAAATCACCATTAATAGGGATTTAATATTTGATGAATCAATATTTATAAAATCACATGTAGATGTTGAAATGAAACAAGCACAAGTACCACAAACTCAACAGATTCAATTTGAAACTCGTTTGTCTACAAAATAAGATGAACATGAAGAGGTTCATGAAGAGGTTCATGAGGATGTTCATGAAGATGTTCTTGTAGATGAAAATGTGGATGCATATAATAATCAGGAAAATGTGGATATACCACAATCATCTCTAAGGAGATCTACAAGGGCCAGGAATTCTCCTAGAAGGTATGATGATTTTGTTTCATCTATTTCTTTAGTTACTAATAACGAGGAGCCTACTTTCTATCAGGAAGCAATGGAGGTGTCTGATAGTGCAAAATGGAAAGAAGTAGTGAAAGAATAAATGAATGCCTTAGAAAGGAAGGGAACATGGGACCTAGTATAACTCCCAAAAGACATGAAAACTGTAGGCTGCAAGTGGGTCTATAAACTAAAACGAGGTGTTGATGATAAGGTTGAAAGGTACAAAGCAATACTGGTGGAAAAAGCCTATTCGCAAAAGGAAGGTATTGATTTCCATGAAATATTTTCACCAATAGTTAAACTTGTTTCAATTCAGGTTGTATTGGCACTAGTTGCTTTATTTAATCTGGAATTAGAGCAACTAGATGTTAAAACAACATTTTTACATGGATATTTAGATGAGGAAATATACATGGAACAACCAGAAGGGTTTGTTCAGGATCGCAGGAAAATATTTGTTTTCAAACTCAAGAAGTCATTGTATGGCCTGAGGCAGTCTCCCAGGCAATGGTACAAGAAGTTTGATTCTTTCATGGTGATCCAAAATTATACAAGGAGTGAGTATGATCATTGTGTTTATTTTAAAATGTTGGATAATGCCATATTCATTATTTTGGTGCTATATGTTGATGATATGCTTGTAGCAAGCCAAGGCATGGTAGATATCAATATGTTAAAGGCTAAGATGGCTAGAATGTTTGACATGAAGGATTTAGGAGGAAAAAAACAAATTTTGGGCATGGAGATACACAGAGACAGAAAAAATGGTAAGCTCTGGTTATCACAACAAAAGTATGTGCAAAAAATACTTATCAGGTTCGATGTGAATAATGTGAAATCGGTTTCAATCCCTTTGTCTTCTCATTTTAAGCTTTCTTCAAGTTTATGTCCTAGTACAAATGAAGAAAATGATAATCTGTCTCATGTACTATACGCTAATGGAATATGGAGTCTAATGTATGCGATGGTTAGTACAAGACCATATATTTCACATGCAGTGGGTGTTGTGAGTCGGTACATGGAAAATCCAGGAAAAGAGCAATGGGCATCAGTGAAATGGGTGCTTCAGTACTTGAAAGGAACAAGTAATTATTGTATCACCTATAACAGTGGTAGTGATTTGGTCTGCGGATATGTCGATTCATATTTCGCAGGTGACTTAGACAAGAGGAGATCAACTTCAGGATATGTATTTACTCTTGCAGGTGGAGCTATTAGTTGGATGTCAAAGCTTCACAATATTGTTGTTTTATCCACTACAAAGGAAGAATATGTAGCTGCCTCACATGCTTGCAAATAAGTAATCTTGTTAAAGGGTTTACTGGGTGAGTTTGGAAGGATGCACGACAAGTCAAAACTATTTTGTGATAGTCAAAGTGCAATTCATTTGGCTAAAAATCAAGCTCACCACAATAAGACAAAACATATTCCTATTAAATACCATTTTGTAAGACAAGTTGTTGATGAAAGAGGAGTGTCTTTGGAAAAATTCCATATAAAAGAGAATTGTGCATACATGTTCACGAAACCAGTATTTTTAGAGAAGCTACAATGGTGTTTGTCTTCTCTTGGCTTGCAGAAGAGGTGATGAATAAAACTAGGCATGATATTCAGGTAAATTGTTGTCAAGGTGGAGATTGTGGAATGGCGCCAACAAATTTCCCAACATGGAATGTGGGCGGTTTCAGATCCTAACATTTAGCCTTCAGTTGAGACAAATAAACTAAACATAGATGTTTGGTTAGAGGCACATTTATTGTAATCCATATAGGCTGATAGATACACAGGGTTGAGGGGTTGGAAGGATGCACATGTTGGTTGTTGTAATTCTCCCTTGAACATAATAAAACCGAATTTCATTGCCCCGTGGATGTTTCCCTTGTGAAGAGTTTTACCACGTAAATCTGATGCTCATTCTTGTGTGATTGCATTTGTCTGTATATTTTTTATTTGCTGCTAATTAAATCTATGTAATTTAATCTTCCGTTGTACAACATGTTTAACTTGGAACCCTTTAAATAAGGCCACTACTGAGGTAAAGGCCACTACTGAGGTAAAAAACCCTATTAATGAGTCCTACTTAGATACTTGTATCAAAAAAGGTCTAACCCTTAGTTTCCTTGTTTCTATATTTATGGGTTACCTACAATCTGCCAAAATGACATCCCCCTAAGATTAATTGTGAACAAGTTCTCTCATGTATGAATGGGACAAGTTCCTAGCTGATGTTTTTGGGACCTCTTTTATGTTAGACAAAGTGCTTCATAGAGGATTTAAGTGGCTTTGTTGATATGGTCAAGAACACTACTCTTGAACCACAAAAAATTATCATTAGCTTTGATGTGGTCTCTTTGTTTACAAAGAGTCCCTTGATGAAGCTACACAAGCCAAAAGAATGCCATTGATATCAATGCTGTAAAGTTGATAATGCCTACTTAGATCGACCTTCTTTAGTTTCCTTGGTGAATTCTATGAAAAAACCAGTAAAATGGCCATGGGTTCAACATTCTTCCTAATAGTGGCAAACCTCTTCATGGAATACTTTGAAAGTAAAGCTATCGAGTCATCTCTTCTCAAACCCAAGGTTTGAAAAAGGTATGTTGATGATACTAATGAGATCTATCCCCATGGAAGGGAAGAATTTGACAGATTTGTTTGCCATTTAAATAGCTAATGGGAACATATCCAATTTACCATCGAGATTGAAGAGAATGGGAGTATCATCTTTCTTGATGTGAGGGTAACCAAGAAACAAGATGGGACATTATACCATTAAGTGTTCAAAAAATCTAGCCACACTGAATAATATCTTCATGCAAACTCACATCATCACCCAACGCAAAAACTTGGCATCATTAGAATTCTAGCCATTAGAGCCCTCATAATCTCTGATAATGATCACCTTGATTAGGAAAAAGAACACCTTCTTTAGGTCTTCAAGAATAATGGGTATAATCCTGAAGCATATGTCAAGAAGATTAATTTAAAAAGTTGGAACCAAACATTGAAATAGGGAAGGAAATACCTCGAAATTGGTCCTTTTGTGCCTCTAAGGTATTGCAATAAGATAAACATAATATTTAAAAAGAAGAAAATCATTAGAACCCTTAACATCATTAAAGGAATGATGAAATCAATAAAATACTTATTGCTCCTCATCATCATAAAGTTGTGTATTATATCCCTTGCTCATATGGGAAATCGGATCTACAAATTGTCGTGGATATTTTACTGGAATAGTTCGTCACAACAACTCTAATAAAATACCAAAATATTTACTATTAAGGTTATTTTTCCTTTATATCTCTAGAATATTTAGTTAGTGATTTTCTTCTTATGCATGAAATAGATAAAATGCGGAAAATAGAGAAATGTAAAATACAATCACACCATCCACAAATAAACACAGGATATGACCCGGGAAACCCAATACGAGAGAAAACCCAACTAGAAGGTGAGGTTTCTTTGCTCTCTTTTCCGTTGTATAGAAATGATGCAAGTACAAAGAAAGAGGCACTCTCAAAGGAGTTACCTTTCACTTGTGGCCTATATGGCTACTAAAAAATCTCTCCTCCTTTGTTATGCTCACAAAATACCACTCTCAAATGTTCTGCTCAACTATGGAACAAGATGCAATGCAAAAAAATGGAATCCCTTCTCCTCCTAGTGGCCCGGTATTAAACATAGCCCAATAGCCATCTAGGGATAGGTTTTTGACTTCCTCAACCCTCAATTGTGAAAGTGTTTTGAACCTTCTAAAATATTCTTGAAATTACATACATGGCTAGCCCCATATGCAAGAGTAATGGGGGAGGACATGGCATCCTCTCGTACCATGGTGGTCAACACAGTAAGTCAACTTGAAAGAGGCATAACTTTTTCATACAAGCTTCGATGTGTAGAATAACATCATGGGGTTCCATTATTGCTTGGAAAGTTTTAACCCAAAAAAATGTTGTTTGATGCCTCAAAATGGCCTTGAAAGGTTCTAAACCCCAATTTTGCAAACTCGGACCTGCCACTAAAATGACCTTGCAAGCTGATTCCTCCAATTTTTTCTTCTATTAAAGGATCAATATAGATGAAAAACAATATACTTATCCAATCCATATCATACCTCCCTATTTAGGGAGGCTTTTGGTCCCAAAATGTTTACTAAATGAGGTGATGAAAATTTTCCTCTACCTTCTCCCTAGAGTACCAGTTTTCTTTGCCTAGAAGTTGTTCTTTAAACCTAATCTGCCAAAGGTCATGCTTCCCTTGTCTTGTAGTTCTAGAATGCTTCTGCAAAACCGTGTCCTTTGTTAACTCTGTCTGAGCATCTGGTGTTAAGTCCTCTAAGGAAGGTAGGACATGCTCCTCCTCTTGATCCAACATGGAAGGCTCATAGAGTTTGAGATTCTCTATATTCACGGTCACTGAGTAAATGCACATTTATGGGGGTATACTAAGTATGTAGGTGTTATCTCCTACCTTTTCCAATACCTCAAAATGACCATACCGTAGAGCCTTGATCTTCTTACCAGGAGCCTATATCCTTTCCGTATTTAGTTGTAATCATACTCTATCTCCCACTCTAAATGTTTTCTCTGTTCTGTGATGGTCATGTCTATCCTTCTAATTTTCCTTTGACTTCTTCAGTATCTCTTATTCTTGCAAATGGATCTTCCTAATCTTCTCAACAATTGTTTTTTCTTTTAATGCATCTCTTATGAGGTCCTCCCTCACTCCTCCTTCTTGTCCATATACAACATCTAAGGGTGAAGGTGGAAAATATCCAAAGCATGTTTGAAAAGGTGAATTACCAGTAGAAGTGTGGACTTTTCTATTATAAGAGTGTTGTATATAGATCAAATTTTCATCCCAAGTCTTTGTATGCTTCTGATTGTAACCCATCAAAAGCTGCACTAAAGTCTTGTTGACTAKTTATGTTTTCCCGACTGTCTATGGATGGAATACTGTAGACCTCTTCACCTTAGTGTCCATCTTCTCCCACAATGTATTCCAAAATGCACTGAGAAATATGGTATCCCTATCTGAGATGATAGGGATCCTTTGTTAACTCTGTCTGAGCATCTGGTGCTAAGTCCTCTATGGAAGGTAGGACATGCTCCTCCTCTTGATCCAACATGGAAGGCTCATAGAGTTTGAGATTCTCTATATTCACGGTCACTGAGTAAATGCACATTTATGGGGGTATACTAAGTATGTAGGTGTTATCTCCTACCTTTTCCAATACCTCAAAATGACCATACCGTAGAGCCTTGATCTTCTTACCAGGAGCCTATATCCTTTCCGTATTTAGTTGTAATCATACTCTATCTCCCACTCTAAATGTTTTCTCTGTTCTGTGATGGTCATGTCTATCCTTCTAATTTTCCTTTGACTTCTTCAGTATCTCTTATTCTTGCAAATGGATCTTCCTAATCTTCTCAACAATTGTTTTTTCTTTTAATGCATCTCTTATGAGGTCCTCCCTCACTCCTCCTTCTTGTCCATATACAACATCTAAGGGTGAAGGTGGAAAATATCCAAAGCATGTTTGAAAAGGTGAATTACCAGTAGAAGTGTGGACTTTTCTATTATAAGAGTGTTGTATATAGATCAAATTTTCATCCCAAGTCTTTGTATGCTTCTGATTGTAACCCATCAAAAGCTGCACTAAAGTCTTGTTGACTAGTTATGTTTTCCCGACTGTCTATGGATGGAATACTGTAGACCTCTTCACCTTAGTGTCCATCTTCTCCCACAATGTATTCCAAAATGCACTGAGAAATATGGTATCCCTATCTGAGATGATGCTCCTTGGTATCCCAAAGTGCACCTAGACATATTCAAAGAACTTGTTTGTTGCTTCTTGTTTGTTGATGGTCCTTTTACAAGGCATGAGAATGCACATTTTTCCGAACTTGTCAACCACCACAAATAAATAGTCATGTCCTTTCCTGGTTTTTGGTAAACCTCCCACAAAATCCATGGAAATGCTTTCCCAGGGTTGAGTAGGTACATGTAAGGGATGGTATAAACCTTGCTTCCTGTTACTAGGATTTTTGGTACAAAAACATATACATCCTCTAATGTACCGTGCTATATCTTATTGCATTCTGAGCCAGTACACATACCTTTGTAAGTTAGCAACTGTCTTTCCAACACCAAAATGTCCTACAACCTTGTAGGTGTGAGCCTCTCTGATAAGCTGCAATCGTTCACCTTTAGGAACAAAGAGCTTGTCGAGTTTGTAGAGTAAACCATTCTGGAAATTATAGTCAACCTTTCCATCACCTTATTCTATATGAATTTGACCATGTAGCTACTGAAACACCTCCTTGAATTCCTCATCTTCCATGTATGCATCTTTATATGCATCATAGTGTTATAACCCTATATTTCATAGGCTCAGATGGTGATTGATATTTTTCCCTTCAGTGATTTCATGGGGAAAATGATATTCCATTCTGCAAATAATTTCCCAAAGGAAGAAGGGGAAAGAAAACATCAATGGAATCAACACAGTCAAAATACACCTTGATTGGTTAGATTGGGTTAAATTTGGCATAAAAATATGAAATAACGGTGTAAAAGGGAAAAATGGTAAGCTTAGCGCTACCCATCACATGTTTTTATCGTAGGTTTTCTAAGCGACAAGACATTTTGTTTTGTAGCGCATAAGTCCCGCGCTTATATCCATTGACGACAACCCCATCAACCAGATCGACGACCATCAGTTGATTTCAGACCCCCTCGACCTTTATTCCTTTAACAATTGAGGGGGGGGGGGGG
>SNQJ01S0037296.1:102777-118715 GCA_010110895.2 Picea sitchensis
TTTAAAAGGTAAATAATAAAGTGAAGTGATGAGTGTATTATAATTCAAAGTGAATACAAAATAAATTATTTCAATAATAAATTTAATGGAGAAATTAGAAGTGGACCCAACCCTAAAATAAGGAAAGTGGGGCCAAGTGACCTGGAAAATGTTTTTAAGGAAGCTACTTGGAGAGTATAAATAAGAGGCAATGCTCTCTCATTTGAATCACACTTGAGAATATTGAATATCTATAGTTTTCTGAGGTAACCAAATGATATCTAAGCCTAAATTCTGAGGAAAGTGAAGAAAAGAAGGCTGAAATGCAAGGAAGGATAAATTCTTTTGATGGTGCTTTCTAAGGTATGTTATTTACAGGTCATCTCACCATTTTCACTATAACGTTTTTTTTATAGTTATTCAGATCCTAAAATTGCTATGCAAGTGAGAAAACATATCCAAGTATCTGTGGTAAAAAATTTAACTTGTGGATCGTTGCATTTTGGGAGTTACACTCTGTGGAAAATAGGGTTTGTGGCCAGTCCTGAAACTAGTCAAAATTAGGTGTTTCGGGTAAAAATGTCATAACTTCTTCATAACAGATCCAAATTCAGTGAAACAAAATGTGTTGGTTAGGGTACAGTCTGTAGTATGCTGTGTAACAATTTTAGATCAATTCATCAAACATTTTGTGCGAGACACGCTCTACAAGGTCTCTCTCTGGAATAATCCAAAATTCAACAAGGTATGCCATTTTTGCTATAATTCCTTTTCTGAGAGGTTCCACATAGTGACACTTAGAGAAATTATATAAAACACACTGAAGAATATTGTGTATCAGTTTCAGATCTTTATACATTACAGGTTCAAAGTTATGATTAATTCAAGTTAGGGTTGTTGACTAATCCAAAACTAGGCATGTGAGACTAAAGAAAAGTTTGATGAAAATGCTAGTCTCTTGTTTTTAAAGTTAAGGAAGGCTTGCAGGAATGTGATCATATACACCAAGTCTATTACAGATCTACAAATCAGATTTGGATGATGAAATTGATGAGGGCTTTTGGTTGTGGTACATGTTGAGTACATGGTTGAGACAAATAGTTGATGAGTTGGCGCACATACATGAGGTGTATAGCTGATGATGTTGGTACATATTGATGAGTCATAGTTGATGAGTAGTTGACACATGATTGGTACATACTTTGTACATGGTTGGATGCACTTTTTTATGGTACATGTTGATTACAGGTTGGTACATGGTTGATGCACTTTTTTATGGTATAGGTTGACTACAGGTTGAGGTACAGGTTGATGCATGGTTCAGATTTATTGGTACAGGTTTACAGTGGTATATCTCACAGTGATAGTGTGACAGTGGTTCCATCATTCTACTTCTACTTCAGGGTGGCAGGATGAGGCAATGATAGGTGGTTGTAGTCACCTTCCGGATGTAGCCGAAGAACATTAGGGGTTGTAGCCTCCTTCTGGTTGTAGCCATAGATTTGGGGAGTTGGAGCTTCCCTCAGGTTGTAGCTTGAGAAACTAGAGGGTTGGAGCCTCCTTATAGTTGCAGCTGGAAAACAAAGGAAGTTGGTGCTTCTAATGAATGTAACTCTTCAAGACATATAAGAAAAAACATTCCGTGGTTTTCTCCCAATTTGGGTTTCCACGTAAAACACTGGTGTACTGTGTATGTGTGTGATTGTTTATTTATTACTTCTCATTATTGGATAATAATTCTACATTGATATAACATTTGAAGAAAAAGGATTATAATTATGCTATTACTGATTCACCCCCCCTCTCAGTAATCCAATAGGTGTGACCATCACTGTTGCAATGATTGCAATGGTTACTAGGATATTTGGACTGATGTGAAGTGGTTGTTGTCTTCTTATATTTTCCCCCTTTCCACTTATTTTTCCCCTCCTTGGGAGCTTCATGGTTCTCTTTCTTCTTCGAACCACTTGGCTGCCCCTTCTTTTGGCCTATGTTTTCTTGGTATTGCACCTATACAAACACCTCATCCACTGTCCTTGGCTTGAAGAATTACTTTCGTAGATGACTGTGTAAACCCCCCATATACTTGAGGAGTAGATATGGGTTCTTTGGAGAGATACCTATCATGTTGTCCATCTTTTTTAATTCAGTGGTGTACTCCTATACACTTTGCGCCTGCCTCTTCCCAAAGTAGTGCCATCGGATCCATTGGTTCTCTACATACCAGATAGGGTAAAATTGGGACTTGATTAGGGTTTTGAAGTCCTCCCACCTAGTTACTAACGGATCATCCTCTAGTCTAAGTGTTTCTGTGTGAATTTCCCAATAGGTTAAAGCATGGCCCTCTAACTTCAATTTAACAAATGAAATATTCTTCTCTTCATCTATATGGTGAACGCTAAAATAAACTTCTAGTTGTTGCAACCAATGATTCATTTTTAATGCATAGATATCACTTTGGTATGGATTTATGCCCATTTTTTCTTCCATATTGAATAGGGACTATGAAGAGTTAATGACACTTGAACTCTACTTCTCTTTTTCAGATTCTTTCCGTGACTCCTTTCTTGAGTCTTCATGATCTCTTGATTTCCCCTTTGATCCAATCTCTGAGTTAGAGCCTCCATCATATACGAACGGTCTGAGATTTCTTGCTAGAGCTCCCATGAGGAGGTTCATATTGCAACTGATGTCGAAAACTTGCATTTCCAACCGCTCAAATCTCTCTTCTGCTGGATCTTGAGGGCTATTATGAACAAACTCATCCACCATGGCTAGGGTTTGCGCGACTTCTCTTTAAGTCTATTCTTGGATCCTACAACTTCCCACAATACCCAAAAGAAAAACTTTCTTTGATACCAATATGATATATAAATTTCTATGGATATTCCACTAGAAAATTTCGTCACAACAGATCTAATAAAATACCAAAATCTTTACTATTAATGTTATTTTTCCTTTAGATCTCCAAAATATTTAGTCACTGATTTTATGTTTATGCATGAAATAGATTAAATGAGAAATATAGAGAACAATAAAATACAATCACACCATCCACAAATAAATACAATATATGAGCTAGGAAACCCAATACAGGAGAAAACCCAGCTAGAAGGTGAGGCTTCTCTGTTCTCTTTTCTCTGGTATAGAAATGTTGTAAGTACAAAGAAATAGGCACTCTCTGAGGAGTTTCCTTTCACCTGTGGTCTATATGGCTACTAAAAAATCTCTCCTCCTATGTTATGCTAACAAAATACCACTCTCATATGTTCTGCTCAGTTGTGGAACAAGATACAATGCAAAATAATGGAACCACTTCTCTTACTGGCCTGGTATTTAACATAGCTCGATAGCCATCTAGGGGTAGGTTGTTGACTTCCTCAACCCTCAATTGTGATAGGTTTTGAACCTTCTAGAATCTTCTTGAAATTACATACATGGCTAGCCCCATATGCATGAGTAATGGGGGCTGACATGGCATCATCTCATACCATGGTGGTAAATATGGTAGGTCAACTTGCGGGAGCCATAACTTTTTCATACAAGCTCCAATTGACACGATTTTTGCACTGTTGGAAAGGTCTCGATGTGTATAATATTATGGTCATATTGCCCTCTAATTATTTTTAATATTTGTTTTTAGTTACACCACTTTATTTTTGTTCAAGACCTTTGTAATCAATGTTTTTTTTTTGTTCAAGATCGCCTTCTGGAATTTGTTTATAGCTTTCAACCATATAAAACCTAAGAAATTAATTTCGACGCCACTAAAATTTGAAGCAATCTGTTTCAAAACATGGACCATTTTTTGATCAAAGACTTTAATACTTCATGTCACCGACGATTTTTTGATCAGAGAATTGAATACACCAGGGTTACAAACCACATGTAACATCACCCAAACCCAACCCACTCAGACCAACAACGATTAGTCAGAGAAACAAATATTTTTATATAATTAAAAAAAAACACATAACAGATAATAAGATAAAAAATTGCAAATTGAAGTCACCTCACACTTGCAACCAATGATATGCAAGAAAATCATTCTGAAAAATTAAAAAAAATCATGATTTTTACAATCCTAATGTTTAACAAGAAGCCCACACCAGGGTAGTCACAACCATCACAACCTATAGAACTTTGCACCAACAAAGATATAGTTCCATGGTTAGACGATAAAAATATAATGATACTATAGATTCGAACTAGAGAAACTGAAAACATAGCCAATATTATCTTTTTTTTT
Source organism: Picea sitchensis (assembly GCA_010110895.2). Lineage (NCBI taxonomy): Eukaryota > Viridiplantae > Streptophyta > Pinopsida > Pinales > Pinaceae > Picea > Picea sitchensis. The sequence continues at coordinate 107,006 of SNQJ01S0037296.1, forward strand.
CATGCTCGGTATTCTTTGTCTATGGTTGGATTGCCTTTTTTTTTTTATCAATAATTTTTTTTGTGCTCCATGATTTTTTCTTTTGAAACATTATATTATATTATTTAAACACTTTATGTTTATTTGTACTATTTGTTAGACAAAAACTTTGAATCATTTTGCCTAGACAACTTGTTTTTATCTACATTACTAATTAGCTCCTTTGTCTCAATATATGAGCATCACAATTAATATATGAGGGATCTTTCTCTTTAATGCTCTATATTCTTTGTTTTTTGTTGCATTGTTTTGTTTTGTTCAAGATATTTGTAATTGGTGAATTTGGGATTTGAAGATTTGTATTATATTGCTTAGGCACTTTATGCTTATTTGTATCTAGACTATTATCACTATGGTCATCCTCTTCTTTCATGCTCAATATTCTCTGTTAATGGTTGGATTGATTTGTTTTCCAATAAATTTTTTTGTACTCGATGAATTTGTCTTTTCAAATATTATGTTATTTTATTTAAACATTTTTGTCTTTTTATTTACTATTTCTGAGCCCAATTCTTGGGATCCTATCACCTAAGGAATTTTATTTTATTTTATTTACATTGCTTTATTTAGGTCCTCTGTCTCCAAAAAAATCCCTTCTTTGTCAGGACCAATGTACTAATTCATTTCATTGTTTTCAATTTCCTATTCACTTATGTTTGTTGCATACAACATTATCGAAATTAAGATGTTGAAGAGCTCAATATTCATGAATGCAAATAGTGGCTCTGTGTAGATGTTCATGCACCATTGATTAATTCTCAACATCAATATGCAACAAAGTACTATGCAATAATAATTATGGTTTATGGATTTGCAAGTTCATGCATGAATTCAATGAGGAAAAAATTATTTGTATCTTTGGTAATGTCGACTTAATATCTCCTAGATATATGTACCAGACACAACCTATAAGGGATTCAATGATGTTTGAAGAACGAGTGATCAAGAAGAAAAAAAATCCATACACACTTTTGGTAAGATGAGGTCAAGTGCTATGAATTGGAAACCACAATATGTAAAAAAGACATAGATATCATTAGAAACTTGAAAAAAATGAGACTTAATGAACAACGAGAGAAAATAATCAAATGAACATATTGTTGCAACAATATCTGCATTCACTAGAAATGCAAGAAATAACATATAGGTTTTTACGGAAAGAGAAATCTATTATTGATCATGTTTGGACAAAGTTGAAGAATTAAAAATGGAATATTCATGTATCCAAAACATATTCGAATGATGAAGACATGATTCATGCTTTACCACAGTTTAAGTCAAATTGAGATCATATTAACATCTTCCTTGGAAGTTAAAACAATGCAATATAGTTGTATCTATTCCATAGCTTCATTGAACATAACTACTTATGTTTTTTACACTTTAAAGATAATTTTCTACTTCGAATCACAAGTTACATTTAGAATGTCAATTGTTTGTTGTTTCATACCCAAAAAATCTAGAGGCCCTCATTATGTTGAAATTTATTCTTGTATGCATGTTTATATGAAGAATGAAGTTCCAAAACATGGTCGCAAACACGATTGAATTTCGTTTTTTAAGGTAAAGTGTTTTTTCTTATTTTTTGATAAATTAAAGCTACGTTTCTTTTAGTCTTTCTTTCTTGATTAGAAAATTCAACATTTTATTGATAAAATATAAATGAAAAACATGCAGTTTTGACTGCAGGCATAGTTTAACTTCCAAAAACCTTGCAAGAAAGATTGAGCTTTGAGCAAAGGAATTGCAATATAGTGCACCTGCAGGTACAAACACTCTTGCATACACGACATTCTGTTTTCAATTTGTCTAGTATAATAGTTAAAACTACACACTTTTTGCATTTGCATCTTATTACTATATAGACTTGTAGACTATTTGTTACACGATATCTAGTGGACTGTATTTTTAAATGTGCTCCTCATAACTCTTAAAATTCATTTCATGTTAGCTTTTTTTAGGATAGTAAAATAGAACTCTTATGTCTTATGTTAGCCCAACACCTAGAAACTTAGTAAAGAGAAACAATAACATGGTATTTACATGTTTTAGCAAATTTCGTGTGATTTAAAATTGATAACATGTTATAAAATTTTCCAATAGCTTATTATAGGTAGTATTTTCTCTTGATGATTTTCATTGTGGTGTGCATGTCTACGTGGAATTCAACTTGCTTTTATGCTATGCATAAGTAACATTATTGCAAGCGTCAAATTTTCTATTGTTGTAATTTTGACTTGTTGCAGAAAGTTCGACATTTAGTGTGAAGGTCCTACTAAGCTTCCAAACAAATCTATTAATAACATCAATAAGATTATGGTCTCCAACACATATAGGTACATACACTTTTAAGAAAGTTTTGTATAGCATTGCATTCCTCTAGCTTTGTATATATTATCTTGAATCAAATATTTTTTTTGTGAATATTGTGTGGCTATGACTATATAGGTGTGTACCCTATTTGTAAGAATATTGCATTTACAAATTATTATACTTGCGCAAGGCTAGGTATATTCTAATCGCTTGGCCCTCAACTCTGCATTTCCTTGGCATTAGTTCCTTGATCGATTTTTTTTGCTTAAGTTAAAAATTGGAATTGTAAAAAACAACGATTTCTTTTTGAAATGATTTTTTTGCGTGTTTCATTGCCTGGAGGTGTGAGGTGACTTTGATTTGCCAATTTTTATCTTATTATTGACTGCATTTTATTTTTAAATATATCAAATTGTTAATGGTTTTGGCATATTGTAATTTCACAAAGAAGACCAGGTACTGTAAGACATTATAGGGAATACACTGGTGACTTCTGAAAAAGATATAAAATGAAAAGAAAAGGACAACAATCAACAATATAAATTAATGTTCTATTAGAAAACTATTGCTTGTGTAGCTTAGAAAATCTTGTATGTGTTCTAGAAAACTCTTCTTTTAATGGATTGGAAGTCCTACTACATTTTAGATACACATGAATATGAATTAGAAAAGGTACAATAGAACACTTTAAAACATATTTGCAAAAAGAAGATACAAAGGAAATTGCATCTTATCAACTTGAGCTAAATATGTGTTCACTGATAGAAGTGCATACTATTAGTAAACTAGAAGAACATTTGAACAAAATGTCTAGATTAGCATCAATTGTCATAGCATTAGGTGATAGATGTCTATGGGGAAATATTTTAGGTCCATGGGGCGATATTTTTCCGTGCATTGCACACTAAATTCACAAAAAATGCCAATAAATGTTTGGTCACAAGGTCAAATGAAAATCTAGTTGCATTTCAAATCGAACTTGTCTAGAGACAACTATGACATACTATTTCATGATCGAAATCGATTCTCTAGATATTTCAAGCCACTACTGTAAAAAAGAACTATTTGCATTTCACCTATTTTTCCTAGACAACAAAGTTAATGAATTTCATATGTTTCAAAGTACATATCATGAAACCAAAAACATAGACAATAAAATACACAAAACTAATCTATTCTCTTTGACAACAAATAAAATAACTTAAAAAGGAAAGAATCAGACAAAGGTATTATAGCTTCAAACATAAATAATGACGACATAACTTTGAACTAGAGAAAACCTAAGGAACTAATTTCCACAGGGATAAAACTTGAATAAATCTAGCTCCATCTTTATTTTCTTTGACAAAAGGAAAAGAAACTAACAAAAGAAAGAAGCCTGGACTAGGGCACTATAGCATTGAAATAGAGAAAATAAAAAAATAATCAATACAATGTATCTTGTTTATGATGAATAATGCCACAAACTTTTTGGAGTGCAACTATGCATTACTCCAATCACTAGTTTGTTTCTACAATGTAGAAATGCTCTATGATGCACTAGCATTGAGATGTCTCATGACTAGATATGTAGGAAAAACAATGTTCAAGTTCCATTAAACACTGAAGAGTTGGATACATTAACAATTTTTTTTAACAATTTCATGTTATACTCATTAATGAGGCATCTCTAATAGAAGCAAGATTCTTATACAAAATTGACAAACGCTTATGACAAATAAAGAAAACATCGACATCCTACTTTGGTGATGTTGACTTAATATTTCCTATAGATATGTACCAGACACTCCTATAAGGGATTCAATGATATTTGGAGAGCGAGTGATCAAGAAACACAAAAATCCATATACATTTTTTTCAAGATGAGGTCAAGTGCTATGAATTGCAAATCATGATATGTCAAAAAGACATAGATATCATTACAAACTTGAACAAAATGAGACTTAACAAACAATGAAAATAAAGAATCAAACAAGCATATTGTTGCAACAATATATGCATTCACTATAAATGCAATAAATAACACATAGGGTTTTACGAAAAGAGAAATATGTTATTGAATGTTCATGTATCAGAAGCATATTCGACCGAAGATGAAGCGATTCATACTTTACTACAATTTAAGTCAAATTGAGATCATAGTAACATCCTTCTTGAAAGTTATAGAAAAACAATATAGTTGTATATGTTTCATAGTTTCATTGAACATAAATACTTGTATTTTTTTCCACTTTAAAGATAATTTTCTGCTATGAATCACAAGTTAGATTTAGAATGTCAGTTTTTTGTTGTTTCATATTCAAACAAATCTAGAGACCCTCATTATGTTGAACTTTATTCTCACATGCACATTTATATCAAGAATGAAGTTCCAAAACATGATCACAAACACGAATGAATTTGGTTTTTTAAGGTAAAGCGCTCTTTCTTATTTTTTGATAAATTAATGCTATGTTTCTTTTATTCTTTCTTTCTTTCTTGATTAGAAAATTCAACATTTTCCTGATAAAATATATACATGAAAAATATGCAGTTTTGACTACACGCATAGTTAAACTACCAACAAACTTGCAAGCAATCTTGATCTTTGAGCAAAGGAATTGAAATATAACGCACTTGTAGGTACATACACTCTTGCGTACATGGTATTTTATTTTGAGTTTGTCTACTAGAATAGCTAAAACTACACACTTTCTACATTTTCATCTTATTACTATATAGACGTGTAGACTATTTGTTACACGATTTCTAGTGGACTAGATTTTCAAAATTGCTCCTCATAACTGCTAAATTTCATTTTGTGTTAGCTTTTTCTAGGACAACAAAAAAGATCTCTTATGTCTTATGTTAGCCCATCATCTGGACACTTAGTAGAGAGAAATAATAAAATTTAATAGTAGATCAACTTGATGACCTTGAGATCACATTAGTAGTAATCAACCATGTAGAGATGGCTCACTTTTTTTTTTTGACAAAGGCATCTACACTTGTATTTAAAATCTAGAGACACAACAATACTTGGAAGATCCCCTTTGCATATGTCAAATTGAGACTTCAAAAAATAGATCTCAGTCTACTTTACAATATTGTTTCTGATTCATCACCTTTGCTTTTTCAATCCTTTTCTCGTTAGAGTGCATAAATGCAAGTAACAATATAAGACGTCTTTTAACTTACAAGCATGGTCTTCTAGTATACTAATGTTTTATGTAAAACAAACTGTATTAATTTACAAATTTTACATTTGAAGAATGTAGAACATATAGTATAAAAGATATAGCAAAATGATACGTTTGGCAAGATGATTTGCAACATAAACGTGCTTTTATATCCAAATTCTTCCATGTTACCATGCTACTCGTTTATTTCCCATCTACTTTTATATCCCAAGTGGCTTGGTACAGAATTGCCAAGCGATTTCCATTTGGAGTCTAGATGACCAAATCCCTTATTTTATTTGAATCACAAATCCCTTTGGGATCAAACTTAAAGTAGAAATAACACCATTAGCCATGTAGACACGAGCTACTTTTTCATTGTGCCACATAGGAAGCTTGAGCAATTAACTGCATATTAGAAATCTTCGTTGCTTCTACCATGTTTCATTTTCTTGATAGCAAATGTCATTTGTTAAGACTTGAACCTTGAAGATTGATGTTATGGCTAAACATTTGATAACAACACAATAGGTTATACATCCTACAACATTGGCGTTACTTGTCTGTTTTTTGACAATTGCTAGTTGACGCACAACATGCAACAACCTCATATCAGTTCCTTTGTTAAAAATTCGACTTGCCTAATCAATTTGTTCACTTCAAATTGTCCTCTTTAGCTATTTTCAAAAATATTTTGACAAACAGTCCCCGAGGTGTAGGACAGTCGGTGACAGAGTGTGTTGTTAAGGCACTCCGTAATGTTAAAGTCACTGGTTTGAAACCTGCGGGGACAAAAAATCCAACCATGTTAAGGGTTGGTGTGGCTCAGGCCGGGTGCGATCCCCGGGTGATTTTGACGGCTTAGATTCCCCTGAGTTGCGTTTTCTCAGCCATAAGCTACTCCCGTAGGTCACGGACAAGCTAGCAAACGATTTTTTTTTTTGACAAATATAATTATAGTATAATCATAGCTAAATTGTCCCCTTTGGCATGTTGCTAGCATACAATTTTCTCCAAGCTATATGTTTATGCTCTGTCAACATTGTTGTGGTATAAAAAATATTGTTTGACACACAACAACATGAGAAGAAATATCATGAGAAGAAACATCGAAGGAAAATATAACGAAATAGGAGCATTAGAGTTAGAAGTGAAAATGTAGAGATTGTGAAATATGAATTCAAAGATCTTCTTTTGTTGTTTGTTAGCTAAGTTCTATTTACTTCCCATGGATAGGAACAAAGCAGGAGCTTCCACCCCAATCATTATTGGAGAGTGGACTAGTTGCAAAGCTGGACAAGTCTTTGATGGCGGTATTGTTGTTACATACACAACAATACTTGACAAATCAAAAAAGTCAAATGAGATTTTGCGAGCAGATTTAACAGATGCCAAATGTGAGATGACATTAACCTTGAATGTCTGTAATAATTTCATTTATCAACACCAATAAAAATTTGTACCATGAAAAGACATTTGTATTACGAATTTTAAAATTTTACCCCAAACCAGTTACGATCATGGAGAAGTTGAATGTATCTTGCTAGTAGATCAAGAGACTAGCATATAAAACATAACACCTGTTTGTCAGCAATACAACTTCATACCAAAAAATTCAATCAAAATACTTTTAGAAGCAACAAAATAATATGCACTTGGAACAATAGGTGCAATTGTCAATGCTTCAAAAAAACTAGGGACACAGTATACCTTGGAAATCAAGGATGGAAATTCATAAAATGATAAGGCAATGGTAAGAGTGTTTCCATACAAGCACTTAGATTGCAAAAAAGTTATTTCCCTTGCATCTATTTTCTATAGCAAAAAATAAAATTAATATGTGCCTTGTTGAAAGTGTTGCTACAATTATTTCCAACATTCACAACAAAATTTACTTTCATTGAGGAGCATCTTTCAAAGAAATAATTTCCCATCTTGTTATTCAGAAACATTGTCAAACGAAAAGAGACAAATTCTAACACACTACACACAGACCAATCAACATACATTGAACCATTAACAACAAAGAAACCTTTCAAAGATTTGAGACTATTGCTCGAGTGGACAAACCAATATATTCAATATGAAATTTAGCTGTAGAATTTTTTGGATCAGTACATGGAACAATGTTGCATTGTCCCAAATATCAAGATGAAACCCCGTTAAACTATTCACATCGGTTAAAGTGCAACATAGTCAATATAGGAGATACAAAAGTATCATGTTCTCTTACACATGATATCTTAAGAAACCTTTTACCAAATTTAACAACATTATCATATGAAGATTACTTGAAACAAAAATCTAATGTTAATTACATGCTACATGACTTTAGAATTCATGGAAAATTTATACTGAATCAGGCAATACAATAGTTGAAATAGAAAAAGATGCAAAAAAATGAGATTTACCTTCTTTGAATTTTGCAAAAAAAAAAAACTTCAATAAAAAAAGGTATTCACACTCAAGTCTATGAATTCTAACTGCTTGACAACTTATTTTTCAATAAATATATTGTGTTATAAATTTAGTTCTATGAATTTCACTTACTAGATGGCATGCGTTTGTACTTCTTTACTTCCCTCTGTTAGATATATGCATTTTTTTTTTCCTTGGATACTTTCACGGTGTTTTTTAATATATATGTGTTCATGGTCACACTTTGTCTCTAAATAATAAGAGACGTGTTTCCCATAACAAATGTCTGTAATATTCAATTGGTTGATGTCAATTTGTTCTTTATTTGTTTATAGAAATTAATTTCCATGGTAATTTGTCTTTTGCATTTTTCTTATGTGCCTAAGTTCTATTTATTTTGGTAATATGTCTATTTTCTATTTTTCCTTGTTCATATATTAAAAATTGACATCTAGCTTCTTTATTAGTGTTTAAATGTTTACTTGTTTTTGTTTCATGCTGTGAATTTTATTCAACTTGCACATAAAAACATGCATTTTTGCTTCAACCTATTGATTGAAAAAAATAAATACTCCATACAAGATACAATTTACAATAAAGTTACCCAAGAATACTCTATAAGGGTTGGAATATTTTTTTTCAACATTACCCACTTCGTAGATGGTATGTGTGCTAAACCGCAGCCCCAGGGACACTAGGCTCGAACTCGTGACCTCTCCCTGTATTGAAAGAGTGTGTGCATGTCTCACCAACTGTGCTATCCCATGGGACTATAAGGGTTGGAATATACTTTAACCTTCCACTATTTTTAAACCATTATCTTAAAACCTTCCACCTATTTAAACTATTATCTTAAAACATTCTCAAGAAACAAATATAAACAAATTTACTGTTTTTTTCTACTTGTTAAAATTTATAATAATATAAACTTCTCACTATCTTAAAACATTCTCAAAATACAAGTATAAGCAGCTTTGCTACTTTTTTCCAATGGTTAAAATTTACAATGATATAAATTCTCAATACACGTTTGAGAAAAATGTCATTATCCTCTTAAATAATGGTATAACTAGGACATAAAGTGTTCCCCCTTATGGATCCTATGTTTGATGGAGACTTGTAAATGACTCAGGGGCATCTATATCCATTCATTCAATTCCTGACATATTGATGCACTGCTTACGCCATCTTTCTTTTGCAATGGTCCTCATGTGATTTGTGTAGTGCTTTGTCCATTCTAATGCTTGCCAACTATTCCGCCATCATTATGTCAACCATGCTAAATATTCTGCCATCATTTGTGTAGTGATTTTCCAACTATGCCTCTTTCCATGTCGTCCTCCTCCACCATCATTGCCAAATATACATTCTTAGATTCCCTTCATAAAATTTCATTCGCAGTGTGTGCTCATGGTAGACATCCAGTGTAATCATGGGAATTTGTGGGGTAGATATTGGGTAGAATCATGAAGGTGGGTTACACTTTCGTGACAATCGGGTCTCCAAAATCTCGAAAATCATTTTTTCGGCCGAACTAATTTTTGTTTTCAGCCGAAAGTGTTATTTTTTGGCCGAACCTTTGAACGTCAAATCGAACGACAATCTGACGACGCCCTCGATTTTCGTGTACAATTTTAGCCGGATGGATATTTTTTATCCGGTAATGTTTTTTTGGCCGAAATGTCTTTCGACCGAACAAATGTTTATATATTACCTGCACATTGCACCTGTCACAGTTTTTGCGAGTTCATAGCTTGTCGCTGGAGAGGTTGTGCAAAGAGCGTTTTCCGTTTGTCGTTTGTCGTTTGTCGTTTGTGCGAAGAGTTCATAGCTTGTTGTCGTTTGAGGTTTGTGCTGGTGTTTGCTGGGGGCGTTTGGTGCAGTCGGACGGGTGGTGGACGTTGGAGCAACGGTGGTGTTGTGGACGTTGGAGCAACGAACAACATTCAACATTCAGGTATGTTTATATTAAAATTAGAGTATAGATTAGAATTTAAATTTGTTTAGAATTTAGATTTTTAGTTAGAATTTAGATTTGTCTTTTAGATTGTTGATAGGGCCATATTCATCCCTGTCCATATACAGGTACAGGCCCGAATTCGAGCATGTACCTGTACATGGACAGGGCCGAATATGGCCCTGTCAATAATGTTTACATGTATATAAATTTTGATGTTTACAACAAAGCTGAAAATTTAGTTTATAAATTTTTATCAATTAGGATTTAAATTTTTATCAATTGAAAATTTAGTTTATAAATTAGGATTTAAAGTTTTTATTTAGATTTCTTTCGGCCCTAACCATGTACAGGTACAGGCCTGAATTCGGGCTTGTACCTGTACATGGATAGGGCCGAATGGCCCTGCCAATTTACAATATACCTTAAATGCCCTTTAGGTACCCTATGTCCATGTACTCGGGCCAATTTTTATTGTGAAAAAACAAACCAAAACAAATTTTAATCTCGTCAAATAATACCTCGATCTGTTGTCAAAACATAAAAGGAAATAAAATAATTGTTAGGCAAATAACAAAGCAGAAATTGCATAATTTGAAAAATAAAACTAAACGAGCCTGTCCTTGTAGAATTTAGAATTTATAAGTTAAAGTTATTTTGGCATTTAAAATTTAAAATTTCTATTTGTGGATTAATTTTTAAATTTCTATTTAAATAATATAGAAGTTAATTTTTTATTTTTGACAAGTCCTTATTCGACCTTGTCCATGTACAGTGACAGGCCCGAATTCAGGCCTGTACCTGTACATGGACAGGGTCGAGTATGGCTCCGTCCCTTATGTTTAAATAATTTTAAATTTTAAATTTTTAATCATGATTAAAATATGTTTAAACAAGGCGGAATTTTCAATTTTTAACAAGTCTAGATTTTCAATTTTTAAACAGGGCAGAATTTTCAATTTTTAAACAGGGCCGAATTTTCAATTTTTAAGCCAGGCCAAATTTTCAAATTTTAAACCGAGCCGAATTTCAAATATGTTTAAATTTTAGAAATTTAAATTTTTAGTTAAAAATTTGAGTTTAGAATGTTGACAGGGCCTTATTCGGCCCTGTCCATGTACAGGGGCAGGCCCGAATTTGGACCTGTCCCTGTCCATGTACAGGGGCAGGCCCGAATTTGGACCTGTCCCTGTCCATGGACAAGGACAAATATGGCCCTGCCCATGTATAGGGACATGCTCGAATTTAGGCATGTCCATGTAGGACCTCAAGCAACAATATAAGTAGATCTACAACCAATAACAAAGGCCCAGTTCCATATGATTTTGGTTGGTAACCTACCCAAAGTACTCAATTGTTCACCTTGTGGAAATCTCTTGGTAACCAAGAGAGAATCTATTTCTCTCTCTCTCTATACCCCCAACTCTATCCACTTTCCGCTCTTACTCTCTAGAGGAAAACCATGATAGTTTGGTCATTGTTCTACTATTTCTCTTTCATTGTGAAGTAATTATTTTGTTAGTTAATGTTTAAAATCCATATAGTTTATAAGTTTCACCTTTCCATATAAATTTCAAGAATCTGTATTGAATTTTTTTTACACAAGCACATAGCTACATTAACCATTAACCACATGATAACATATCCAATCCATTGACTAGTAAGGCATAAAGTTCCATTTTAAGCTCTATTTTTATTAGTTTTGTAGATACCTTATGACACTTTCCTATATCCCTTTGATTTATTCATCATTTGAGATCTTTGGTAGTATATAGAAATATATTTACTTTTATTTTAGGGATGTTGATATTTACAAAATTTTGTG
>SNQJ01S0037297.1:4390-28498 GCA_010110895.2 Picea sitchensis
AACAATTTCCTTGATCTTCATCTCGTTATTCCTCATACAAGCATGGGTCCTCCAACCATTCTTCTAGGATAACTCAATCCATAAAGCGTCTTCCCGTGAGGGCTTTCACCATAAGGGGACCACTTTGGAGTTCATCCATTTTTGCACCTTATCAATCATGATAAGACAATAATGAGTCATCTATACATTTTTCCAATAATGCATCATATACCAATGGAACCACATCGATCCATCTTCATCATGAATCAATGACAACTCATTGATCCATCTTCATCTATGCATTATGTTCAAGGAAAATACATATTACATTACATAAATCATCAGTCAATCAATCATTTGACATCAATCAATCACTTGACATCAATCAATCAAACCATTGGCATCAATGACAACATGATCCAACACTTGGTCCAATTGCAAGCCCTGTCCATCAATATCTTTGAACATCTGGCAGGCTTCCTCCTGCACTCGTTGTATCTTCTGCGTGACTTCTATTACCCTGCTCTAGAGGGCAGTGATCTGTTGCTACACTGTGTGCTACTACTAGGATATTTTCATTCTTTCAACTACATTGAGAAGCTTCATCTGCACTTGTACTAACAATGCCTATTGATGTGCCTCATTTAACTGCGCTTCCAGTTTCCTTAGCTATGGATATTTTGCGAGGTGTTCATATGTCTGTGCGCTTCTATCACTCAGTTGTTTGCAACCTAAGGAGAGGGCTATGATTCTTACAATTTTATTCTTAGCGGTTTCCTCCCTCTGGTTGCACATCTCCTACGGAGTGCTCACTACTTCTTGGGTTTCCAATTCTGTTATCCTCGCTTGAAGTTGTTGGATGGTCTCAACAAGATTCACTACATGAGCCTCGACTGACTCCCATTCCTCATGTGCCAAGCTTGACACATAATGACATGCTTTACTTACTACCTCTTTGAATGTGGCCCATTCTGCAAGAAACTCCTCCTTTTGTCTTTGTAGCTGGGATTTTTCCTTTTGGATCATCGCTTGAAACTCTTCTTTCTCACTTTCATAAGTAGTTAGACTATACCTTGCTACTCATAATTTCTCTAAGGATTCATATTTTTCTTGTTTCAAGTCTTCTGTAGCCTTCTCCTTCTCTTCTTGGATTCTCTGAAGTTGAGCTTTTGTCGCATATGCAAGTTTTCTCAATTGGGTTGGTTCATCCCCCAATTCTGTAATCTGTGATGAGGAAGGTGCAGTGGGTACTTCGTGGAACAAACGAATAGCTTGTTGTACTTCCTTTAATTCCTTTTCGATTTTCCCATATAGATCCTCCTTCTTCGCTCCATATCTCTACAAGATATCCTCAGAAGCATCCTCCATAGCTCCACGGATCAGGTTGATATTGTCCTCCATCAGCGTGGACTCCAACTTGATCTTATTAGCACGCGTCTTCTTCCTTGCTAAGGATTTCTTTGGAGAAACCTTCCTCTTTTGCAGTGTGACTGTTCCAGTAGGGGGTTCTTCCGGTGGTGTAGCTTTGCCTCCTCCTTGCTCATCTCCTCCTCCTTGTCCATCTTCTTTGTCTCCTCGTCCTCCTAGTGAGCCAGATCCATTTTCTTCAGAGGAATTGTCCTCCTCATCGGTCTTTATATCTTGGAGTTCTTCATTCTTCTTCTTCTTTGTCATCCCACTAGACTATCCAACATGCTCAACTTGGGTGACTAGGGGGATTCCGATGGTGTCAGTGTTAGAGAGTTCTGCACCAGCGATAGGTACAAGGAACTCCTCTGACCATTCCTTTGTAATATTCTCCACGTCTTCATGTGTCAATTTGTAGTATGACTATAGTTCTTACTTTTTCTCATCTATGCATGCAGTGATATAGATAAAATGTGAATCTACATGAAACTTTTCTAATGGTCTGTACTAGTGCAAGGTGCGCAGTGTCATGCATGGAAATGACTCAATGGAAAAATTTAGTTTCTGATAATATGCATGAAACACGGTGTTGGACTGCCACTGCTTCATCATGTCATTGGTGTACCATAAGGTGGAAAACCTAGTGGCCAACAACTCTGATGGTTCGATCTACGGGAAGGTGGCTCCTTCAGGCATTTCCCAAGCGACAAATGTGATCAAAGTGATCAACCATTTGAAGTAGAATTCATATCCCAGATCCTTAGCTTCACGAAAATATTTCTCCGACTTATTGACGAGGTAACTTGCCCAGTTCATCTGCATGCCCTCCACACATTTTCCTGCGAGGTCTACCACGAACCCGATGAACTGTGTGGGGTGGTTCTTCCTTACAATATTTCTAGCTATGAGTTGGAAAGCGAGGCACACTGTGCCATCCTGTATAGAGGCTACCTTGTAACCTCGCTTTCCTTTTTTGACTTCTCCATAAGATTCCTTGATGCGTTGTTCTAGGGAATGATTTGAGGCCTTCCCTAGATAAAATTGATGAGGGTCAAGTCCCTTCATGCTTAATCCTGTAATATGGCAGATCAATGTTGGATCCACAGTAATCCTCTGGTCAAGCCATAGGTATCTACCATGATAACATGACAAGAGGAGTTTCATGCAAGCGTTAACCTCCTGTTGATGACCAAAATGGGGAATCTTCATCACATTGAGCACGATGGATTGCGCCAACCCCTTAATCCATGGTTGCGAGATGAGTTGAGGCTTCTTCCCAGTTGACTTCGTGAGATAGCGATGTGGTGCCAACATGGAGGAGTTCTTCATGTCTCCTATATTGAAATCATTGTTATTTAGTAGCGAGATCTATCCTAACTGGCTTCCAACTACACATATTCCTTTCAGAATGTACGTAGTGATCAAGGTGTACTCATAATCTCATGGGATGTTGTTGCGGTTAACCGCTCCATCCAAAGGTGGAATATGGTCTGGTAGGATTCACGAGACCTGCTTCGCATTAGCCAGATCATTGCGATGCTTACTTCGTTTCTTAGTTGTAGGGTTAACATGGCCAGAATGACGTCCAGTCGAAGGGGAAGCCTGCAGTTCCCTAGTCAAAGATGCCTGGACACCTTCAAATAACGGTTTGTCAGCCATTAGTTTCTGGAAGATCTCCTCAAAAAACTTCTCTAACTCACTAAGTTTTCCCAAAATTCTCACTTTTAAACATACAAGTCAGGGTAGATGAATGAACAGGAAGGGTAGAAAAACGAGTGGTGAGGTCTAGCTTCAAATGACACAGATTGACACATAATCAATTCTCTTCTTGTCTTAGTTAATCACGGGTAGCAAAAAGTGGTCCTGGCATAGCGACCAATGATTTAAATAAGTGGGGCCTCGTAACGGATTCTTCCAACGGATAGGAATTCTTCCATCAATGTGAATCTGTCCATTATGGCATGGTCTCAATGTCCCAAAAGAAGTCCATCAGTCCATAATTGTTTTTTCTAGTCGTTCTACAACATCATTCTAAAGGTCAGGGTGCCTCCAATGGTCATATAACTTCACCAGGGTGAAGTCCCATTCTGTGTGGTCCTGCTATTCCAGTGAGGTTCAAATCTCGTGAACCTACCTCCTACAAGGATCCAGTCTGCGAAGTCTTCTATCTGGTCTCTGTAGCTTCCTGTAGATTTTCCAACTTAGATTTCTTTTTATTGAGCCTCCTTGCCTTATTTCCTATGATTTGAGTCTCTCTAAGTGTTTCTGGAATTCTCTTTCCATTCTTATTCTTATCTTCCTTTAGCACAGTGGCTTCCCACTACTGAGGTTCTTTCAAAGATTCTGAAGTTAATATCCCTTTGCTTAATGATTTCTGGGTGGATATACTTCTTTCTTGCTAGATAGGTTCTTCAAGCCTTCTTGCATTCTTTAAACATTGATAGCTAATTCTCTTTCCTTATGTCCCTCCTGTGTTGTTACTTTATTTTGTTGCTTTGACTTATCCTCTCGTTCTTTTATTAGTTGATCTATTTTTCTAGCTATGAAATCGATTAGTTCTTGCTTTTTATTTTCTGTAGCTTCTTCCTCCGCTTTCCTTCTGATCTGATCCTTCTTGATCCATGTATTACCTAGCAAAAGTGGGAAAGGGAACTTTTATCAACAAACTTAATGACTTCAAATTCCTCTTTAGTCGATGTTCCATGAACAATAATAGGTACAATAGTAACTCTTCCACATAAGGTTATCATCTTACCCTTAAACAAGCCTATCCTTCCCAATGAAGGTAGCAAAGTAGGATTTCCCAAAATTTCCCAAGTGTTTTCTTTCATAATATTCACTTGTGTTTCCTCATCCAAGACATAGTCTATGTCGAAGTCTTCTATTCTTACATTTATGCACTATTTTACTTTCAGGATCTCTAGTAAACTGACATCTTTATGAACATCCATCATTTCTTTCAACTATAATAATGTAGTCTAAGCTTCTTCTAACCTTTTATCTTTAGAAATTTCTAACATGATCTTAGTCTCTTGAATTTATTCATAGTTTTCTTGTCTTATGTTCATCCTTTCAACTTTAGCAATCATCCTTGGACAATCCTCAACCTCATGGCCAACAATATTACAACAAAAACAAATAGGACCTATGCCAGGGCATTCCTTAACAAGATGTTCCAGTGTTCTGCAGTTATAACACAATGTTAATCCTCTTTTTCTTTTAAATGTTCCCCAGCCTCTTTTGTACTGTGCACTAGGATCACAGTGCTTGACCTGTAATCTGCAAAAATGCTTTCTAGGTTCTTGCATCCATTTATTAGTCCAAAAACGCGTTCTATGCATAGGAATAACATATCTTTCTTCATTTCTATTAAATTTACTCAAATAAACTCTTTCTTCCAACTACGCCCTAGCCTTTAGACTAGGAAATAATCTATTAAACATACTTCAATTCATTCTTTCGAAACAAAATTTTTCACTTATATTACTCTTAAAGCATAAAGCTTACCTCTTTTAGGATCTTCCCACTTTTACTCAAATCATATTTCTCTCTTAGAAAAAATCTTCGCAAGTAGAGTAGAGTACTAAGAACTTCAGCAGCAGATCTACATAGAGATCTTCTCTTTTCTTTACTTTAGTTCCCAGCAATCATATTTTCAGGTCCCGACAATGAAACAATTTGTTGGCACAGGGGCAGACCCAGGGTTCAATGCTTAACAGTGCACCAACAAAACCCTAACTACCGACCCTTTTGGAAACACCTGTGGAGAAGGAGAAGTCTCAGCTGAGGTAGAAGAAGGTGGGGTTACATGACGTATGTGTCTGTAACCAAGATGGGACACATGTCTGTGATAATAACACTTCACATAGTACTCTATTAATACTTAGGAACAAAATGCATTAGTTTCTTAGATTTAATAACATCGTAGATCATACCGAAAGCTAGATCATCATAGTAACAAATGACAATATACCCATAGCACTTAGCATTTTAAGTTAGATCTAACATCCATTCATCCTTAACACAAGTAAAGCACTAAGCAATAATAGATCTATCTATCATACATAATAACAAAGGCACTGAGTAGATTCATAACATAAACAAAAAATCATAAAGCAAACCAAAGACACAAGATATACGTGGTTCACCCCAGTGTGGGGCTACGTCCACCAACCTCTTCTCCTTATTTATTATTTTTCAATCTCTTACATTCAGTGACTCATGTGCACTAAGCCATAAAGTCGAGCTTCACATAGGATAGGATATATGTGCATTGAGCACCGGATCCTCCTTCCCAAAACTAGGTCAAGGCACAGAGCCAACTTTTCTATTGAGCACAGAGATTTACATACACATTATGTTGCACAAAGAAACACAAAACTAATTGCACTTAGCCACTACCCACTTCTCAAAAGGGCTTCTACTTATACCATACATTCTTACTTATTTATACTTTTACAATCCTTTACAATAAGGCCTAATCATGGGTAAACCCCATGGTCTGAAGTCTAAAAGTGGGTCAAACCTGACCAACCTATCGAAGTCCAAATGTGGGTCAAACCTCACCAAGTTTTCCTCAAAACTTGGTCGAGGGACAACACTTATAGTTTCTTGACACAAAATTAACATCATTTGAATTCAATCTCTTACTAATGTATTTAAGTGAAAAATTTTGAGGAGTCAAGAAAACAAGAAATAAGAAAGGAAGAAGTTCAAAACCATAAATTTTTATTTCAGTGTGATTTTTATAGATATACCAGTCTCCCACTCTCTTATCTATAATTAACTATAATAATTTTTTTCCTTCAGGAAAGATTCTAGGGGTGACTTCATTGTATATGATCAGATAAGCTTTAGACATAAATGTTTCAACATACTATGAAAATAAAACATTTAGAGATTTCCACCTAACCAGTTAGGTCCAATGGATGACTGAAGTTGGGTTACCAATATCATCTTCATTTTTTAACCCACAATGTCTAAAATGACATGCTTGAGAAAAAAAAGAGGCAAACAAGGTAAGATTGGTGTCTAAAGCTTCTAAAATATTTGAATTTTGAGAGTTGGTAATGGATTTTATCTACTAAGAATTGGGAAAAATTAAATTTAGTCATGGGTTTGGTCATAATTGGGAAAATTTCTGCCATGATTCCTAACACAAATTCATATTCTACTAAGTCATTGTCTTTTCCCAATATTACAGAAATCATGGAAATAACTTTTCTTAGGATTTCAGGAAAAAAGATCGACTCAAGAACAACGTAATTTGGGGGGATGTCAATACTTTTGTACAAGTATGTGTTTAAAACATAAACTCTTTCTTCATTTCTTAACTCTCTAAAACATATTTCCATTACAAATTCATTTAATCATTCATTATTGGGGTTTCAATTCCACCTCAACATTTCAGTAATGGCTTCAGGAATTAATTCAATAAGCACAAACCCATCCTCGAAAATGATAGTTCTTTTGGAAGAGATGTAGTTTGGGGTGCACCAGGTCACAAACTCAATAAAATTGTAGACTTGAGGCACCAATTTTTTTTCTAAATCAGATTCACAGGCATAGTAGTGATCAGCTAGATCCCTAAAGTTATGGTTCTCTTATTGGTGTAACTCAAAAGGGTTCAACGACAGGATCAAATAAAAAATATCCTTGTCTTTGTCGACCAAATATTCTTCTAAAGTATTTATGTTTTCATTGAATTTAGCTGACTAAGAGGGATCCATTTTAGAAAATGAAAAATGAAAGAGTGAATGGGTTTTGAATTACCCATGAAAAAAAAATTGATATGAAGAAGACTCAGGAAAAAACTCTAATGACAGATGGCACTTGAACAATTTTACCGAGTGCTTGAACTCTTTACAAATATCAAATAAACCAAATAATTTACCTTTACCGTTTTTAAATTGAAAGTGGATACGTGTCATTTTATGATTGGTGACAATTTAATTAAAATCAATAAAATTTAAATTTTTACATTTTCGTCAGCTGACGTCACGTGGGACATGCGTCAGTCCCATGTTGATTGCAGGGGGATTGTATGTATTTAGGATAACTATAGGTCAAGGGGACATAATCCATGAATATGTGACACATCAATGAGCCTTTGACCGATGTTAAGTTTCACCCCCACCCCCCCTCGCTTTATGTTAATAGTTGAGCATGCGAGGGGGGGCGTGATGAACTATGAATTATTGATTTGGTATTCAAATTGTGTGATTGATTGTGCAAGGAATATTCATTTTTATCAATATAAAACCATATAATATATTGTAAAAATTTCTAATAAACTTTTAATTTATTAATAATAAAATAAAACCAACCTAAACACCAAGATTTGTAATAAAATGATATTTTATTATAATATTTCGAAACCAATCTATTTCTAAGGTTTTATTCAACATTTACAAAAGAAACATAACTATGATAAAATCTAAAAAGGAAATAAAAATAAAATCTTGAGTTTTTTAATAAAAATTTAGACAATGTTACAACAGGGTTTATTTTTTATTTTTGAAACAACTTATTTTTCTCTCTTAAAAAACCTACCCTTACTATACATAAGTATATTCATGCAAATTACACATGACTAGATATATTCATGTAAATCCCTAAAATGTTTCAAAAATAATTCCTTTTGTGCCTCACCAACAATGATGCCAAAAATGTTAGCTCCCTAACTGGTAAAGATCAGGACATTAAAGTATCAATATACAATTGGTAATATTACGAGGCACATTCATTGTATGTGAGGGTAATAGTATTAAAATCAATATGAAATCTATCATGAAAGCCTTCACACAATCCTACAAGAAAAAAATCAAACTATCTTTCAAAAGATACAAAACCAATTCTTCAAATATTCACAGCCTCAATAGTGGATACTCAAGTCACAAATGGAAATTGTTTCAATGAAGTGAAAACATCTTTGTAACAAAACTCAACTTGACTATGAACTTGAAAGAATATGTATGCATCTAAAAACAAACAAAGTAAAATATTCAAGGAGTGATAAATCCTTGCAACTTAATTACCACAGTCTCGTTGGTTGGAACTTATATTATAGGGTGAATTTGGCCTTGTCAAATGATAAGCTTCACTTGTCATAGTTTCATTGGTTGAAATGTTGACTACAAAGTGAAAATCTCTCTATAATAATACTCTAATGTCTGTGAAATTCACATAACTTAATCAAATTTTGGCTTCCTGCAACAATACTTTGTCTAGATGTGAGTTTTCATAAATTGCAAGAGAATATATTTAAATGAAAATAAATTCCAAACAATTTATATTTTCTCCAATCTAAATTTGTCCTAGTCACATTGGTGGGAAAACAGATTGTAAAAGGAAAGTTGTCATTATGGTTATGAATTTTTACAACAATAGTCTATTCTACTTATGAAAATCATGGATTGTGAGAAGTTTCAAGATCAATTTTAACTGTAATTTTCAGCAAAGAAACTACTGTAACATGCATATCCAAAACTTAAAATGAAAGAACTGTTAAATAGAAAACCAAATGAAAAGGAAGAAAACAAAACTAAGATATTTACCAGCAAATAGAGAACCAAACCAAAACCTTTGTACATAGATATACAACTATGATATAGACCATAACAAGGGGGGCATCCAAGATTTGTCTTATGCATAGATAAATAAAATTAAATGGAGGAAATATGATCTTGATATTAAGCATAAATGATTTATACAGTGGTTCAAAGTTTCTCCAATTTGGATCCCCTAAATGCCTCATAGTTTGGCATATTTATACATCATAAAACATAACTAGTAAGCCTAAAAATCCTCTCTAAAATGATGACATGCCCTATAGACCTCCTATGAATGTTGGATAGAGCCCTAGGTGAGCGATTTCCTCCAAAAAAATGTGAGGAAATTGGATTCCTATACATAATGTTGTAATTTTTCTTGTGGAGAGAGTGCATTGACCGGGTGTTGACTAGACATCTATGCATTTATTTCCTTGGATTCAAAGGGAACTCGTCCATGTCATGAAGATTCTGAACATGGTCCATGTGTAAATGTTTCCTATATCATGTTGTAAATATGATAATGACCGAGCATTTACAGGAAATCAATTATTATGGTAATTAGAGGTAAAAAGAACTCAAAAATTAAATACTTTTGTTTGTTAAATAAAAATAAGAAATAAATTAAAAATTAACTCTTAATCCCCTACTAAGAATTTATTAAGTAGAAGTGTGTATGGGAAGTACCAAAAATGGAGGAAACTGGGTTAAAAAGGTAGTGTATAAGCTTATTTGTTATGACAAAATATGGGTCCAACAATAGTCATTCCTTAACAATTGTTATTTTTCTGGATATAGAGGAAACAATGAGCATCAAAGAAGGATTGTCACCATTTATTATTTTGGAAAAAACAATGGAAATAGTCACTCATCATCACTGGAATTTATTATTGTTGACGATCACTTACCATTATTGTATATCTATGACTTTTGGAGATTCTCAATTTTTGGTGATGGGAGCATTTTTTTCTTGTCACTATTATTCATAGGAAGTTGTGACGACCATTGATTGTTAGCATATATGCATCAATAGTGAGAATCCTTAAAGTACCATCACCAAAATTCATAATATTCATAGGAAATGGTGATGGTCATTTATTGTAGCCACATATGCATTAATATATATATTCATTAAAGGATTGTCATCAATAGTTAGTACTATTCATAAGAAATGGTGATGGTCACCTATCATCAACATATGTTCATAGTAGTATCACTAAAAGTCATTATTGTTCATAGGAAATGAAGACAGTCATTGATCATTTCCTTAAGTTTTATTATTGATATACCATAATTTTCATTGTATCTCCTTTACTTTAGGTGATGCTATCTTTGGCAATGCTCAATTGTTTTGGGAGAAAAGTCTTTTTGGCCATCACCAATGAGGTTATGAACATTTTTCACCCATCACCAAAAGAATTTTTTATAGTAATGATATTTGGTGTTTTGGAGGGAATACAGGGTAACTCCATCCATGGATATTCTTGTTCAAAGGCTTCATGCTTCATCCTTGAATTTATCAGGAAATGTATGCTTTATATGCTTGATGGTTTTTGAATTCACCCCGATCCACATAACTCTTGGCTCACTTTTGTGTGAGGAACCCCTCCCCTGCAACATGATTAATTATTTTCAATGAAATAGCCTTTAAATACTCAATATTATAGAGATGTTCCTCAACATATTGTGCGGAGGACCATGTTCCTTTCCCTTGTTTTTTATTTATGGTACCTGTCATACCCACATTCTATACACATCTCTTTATTTTTGTATTCACCTCCATGTAGAATGAAATAATTTAAAAAATCATGATATGATATGTACTCAACACCTAAATTTGTTAACAATTTCTCTACCTCTTCACAAACATTAGGGAGGAAATTGTCACTAGGAAGCATATTATCTTTAAATAACCTACAATTAGTAGGAAATAGAAAAGTACACCATTATCAAGAATGCATTAAATCCTTTTTCATTGTTTATTGTGTGACAAGATACATTAAAATATAATGGAATTTATGGTCAATTACTTTAGTAGTGCCAAGAAACACACATTTTACATACCATACATTGATTTCAAGTTTTATAGTAACATTGTTGTCCCTAGTTTGGTAGACCTTGACCTGTGTCCAAAGAGAGGGGTGGTGGAAGAAAACTGTAGGATTTTGAAGAAGGTCTCAACTATTGGAACCGTGAGTTATTTGGTAACCCTCACCATGTTGGATTAATGGAATTGATCGTTCTTGGGAGTCGACCATAGATTATATTTGCATTGACCATGCTCACTTTCAATTCCAAATACACTTTCCATGGACAATTATAACCAATGTGATCTTATGGTTGTTATTTTGGGCTATGTCCAAACTTATTTATAGATGATCCTTTGGATCAGTCTATCATCGAGAGAGATTGTGAAGATAATTTGTGGTCTTATGATGCATTTGTGTTGTGCTTCAATGTAATGGTGTCCTTAGACACCACCACTATTATTGGAACATCATTTTCTAACTTATGTTGTCACTTGCCTATTCCAACATGGTATTTGAGTTGTTGGGTTTGTTATTCAGGGTTTTGTAGTGAGAGAGAAAGAGACCATGAGTCAGTGGTTTGATATGGGTTGTCTATAACACGACAAATACTATAATAGGTTCATACCTTGATGGTCATTGATGGGGTTTTCACATTTAATGCCCTAATTTATTGATGGAGATATTTTTCTTTCCTCTAAGGCATGATCTCTAATTATTTTGGGCATGAAGAATGGGTCAATTTCTTACCATGAACTAACCTCAATGAAATATATTTACTCTTTGATTGAATATAAATCAATTGATAATTTGACCAACATGTAATATCTTTGTCGAAGTCCCAATTGGAAGTGGAATGACTAAATTTTACTCGTTGCACTTAAAGATCAAACTCAGTTTCCCTAGATAGTATAATAAGTTAGGTCAACTTGTGGCTCAATTAACGTAACTGGTTCAACTTATACCTTGACCATATATCTCTTCCCTTCCTTGAATCGACTAAACACATATCTTGTGATCATGGTTCAACTAAACCCTTCTTGTCTGACGATTTCATGGTTCCCATCGACTTCTAGGTTTTTTTCTTACCCAACGTATTGACTAAATATATGCTTGGCCTATTATCGACCAGAGATACACCTAAGTTATTTCTCACCAGAGGAGGATATGTTGACTAGTGTCTCAACCAAACCATAATTATGTCGACTAGTGACTCGACTAAACCCAACATTCTTCTTTGTGGTTCCATGGATCAACTAGAAGGTGGATGCTTGTGATGGATGCCCTAGATCTAGTTATAACCCTATGTTTGTGCATTCTAGGTTAATATTTTTTATTGAAAGTTTAAATAGCTTGAATCTCACTTTGTTTATGGTTGAATTTCCCTTTGAGGTTTACCCATTCTTTTTTTTTTTCTCTCAACCCATCGTTTTCAAGTTTGGTGCCTTGGTTTGAATTGATTCTTTCCCTCTATCAAATATGAGTATGCTTTGATGAAGATGCAGTCTTGGCATATATGAGACTATCAAAATACCTTTTGTTCTTTCTAGATTCAACTAGCATATAAATGAATTGGTGTGAGTTGAATGGTGGTATTGTCTTGTATAGCGAGAATTATTATTTTGATTGTTGAGAACACTCATTTATATCCAATCATAATATCCATTCATGAGATATCTAATGACACAAATCATTATGTCCATTAATCATAACAATCCAATCTTGGATATCATTCCCACAGGAGATAAAAAAAATATGATTATATATTTGTTTTTTCTATGGAATATTTCAAAATAAGAACTATGAACAAAGGCTATTATATGCACAATACCAAAATCATTTTTTTCTATAAACATATTACATCGGTGTTTATGCCCAAGAGGGAAGTAATTTTCTTCTTGCAAGGAATTTTCCATAAAAAGAAATTCACCCAAGGAAAATACCTAGCAAGGATATAAAACTTGTATTTATATTAAATCAACTCAAGCATTGAAACCAAAACATTCAACACTCTATTTTACATGCTCAAAATATTCTCATAACAACTATATGAAATCATTCATTTTATTTCAACCATTGACACATTTCTATAAACATGTTTTATATTTCATTACAACCATTGACACATTTCTAGACACACTTTGTAGGAATATTTATTGATCTCATATTTTTTTAAATCCAATTTTTAATTTAGGTAAATAAAAAAATCACTTTAATAATATAAATTCCCAACATAAATCTGACAAAATATTATTTTATCCATTTTTGGTTTGAAATGGTGTTATGGTGTTTGCATTGATGCCAAAGAGGGTTAATATGTTCAATGTTGGACATGGTGTTATGGAGTTGGCATTGATTTCAAATAAAGTCAATATGGTCATCATTATAAATGACTAATCCAATATGGATCCATACAAGTCACAGCTGGAGGAATTAATAAGACAAGGTTTATTAAAGTGGCATTGGAAATGAGAAATTCCCCATCAAAAGTATGTTGTTCATCCTTGAAGATATGATTGGAAGAAATTTATAATGGAACCTCAAAAATTATCAATATGTATTATTCTCTAAATGCAAGGAGAAGGGATCAAAGTCTAGTGCTTCAATAAAATGCAGTAGGTGTCAAGGGTCTGGTATAAAAGTCTCAGCAAGGGAAATGCTTCACATATCCTTCATCGCTTAGTTCTTGAAGATTTTCTTTTAAAAGATACTATGAAGAGTGGTGTTTACATATTATTGCCATCCATTCTCAATGTGAATGAGAGAGAAGCCCAATATATTCTATCAAGGCATATAAGACTTACTATGAGATTTTTTTCCTCCAAGAAGGTGGATAAACAGGAATCATCAATCTATAGAAATCAATGTTGATCGTTGGATAAGTATGGAAGAATGATTGGATGGCCTGAACCAAATTCATGATTGAAAGAGAAGTGAACAATGATGATTGATTTTTTAGCGAATCCGACAGTTCTTATATATTTCATGTTTAAACTAGCATGAAGGTTAATTCCAATTCTCGGGATGAAGTATTTTATCAAATCCACTTTAATTATTTTCACATCCACCATCAATTTGATAGGATGGCCCATACGTAACTTCAGATTTCGAACTAAATATGAGTTTAACTCAAACATCAATTTGTGATATTAATGAGGATTGTCCACTCAACCGTTGATTAAAACCCAACTATCGATTTGATTAGCACCTAGATAATTGTTGGACCATCCACTCAACACTTGATCAAGTCTGAACTATCAAATTGATTGGCACATAGGTAAGAATTGTTTGATCTCTCTTTCTCAGTCACGGGTCAAATTCATATGGAGTTTTGAAGTAGTTAAAGTTTCGGTTTAAACACCTAGTTATAGAGTGTGGTCACTTGGTGAATAGAGAAGTGTCTACAGGCTAAAGTATAGAATAGGCCTTGCACCTCCTCTATTTATCTATTGGTCACAATGCTTGGTACTATGGGAAAAGGGGCCACGAGTTAACACCTATCCATCATTTCGTTACAGGTAATTCTGATGACCAAATAAAGTATTAAAAGTCATTTTTGACTTGGATATTAGAGCAACTATCATGCATAATTTTATTGATGCAAATACCAGAGAGCATCAAGAAGAATGTATCTCGCACCATGTTGCATCATTTGGATAAACATCATGTACTATTGAAAGGTGATTGGCTTACCAATTTGAGTTGAGAATATGATTCTTAAGTATGATTCTTCACTGAGCATATTTTGAAGAGAGATCAAAGTCATCAGATTAATTAAAAAAAATGAATAAATTTGTTCTTAAAAAAACATTTTTTCTATGAAGAGGCACATTGATTCATTTCTCTTTTAAAAAAAGACACAATGGTTCAATATCATACACCTTTTGGAAGACTATATAAAAGGAAAAATATGGTGAAAAAGAAGGGGTCTATGGGAGATAATTTAGAAGATATAAATAAAGTTAGAGTCCAAGGAATAAATTTGAAACATTCACATGAAGTGAGGGTGGAAGGGAGGATTGGAGTCCTCTACAAGTTGGATCCTGAACAACAGGGAGTTGCAGCTTCCTCAGGTTGGTGCTTGAAAAATAGAGGATTGGAGTCCTCTATGGGTTGGAGACTGAACAACAGGGAGTTGCAGCTTCCCCAAGTTGGTGCTTGTAAATAGGGGTTTGGTTTCTCCTTGAGTAGGTGCTCAAAATAAAGGAAATTAATGTCTCCTTGAGTAGGTGCTCAAAATAAAGGAAATTGGTGTCTCCTACAAATTGTAGCTTGTAAAATAAATACAAATTTTATTATTGTTACATTTAATATTATGTGCATTGTACCTTCTTGTTGATCAATTGTTATGGTTAATAATTTTAATAATTAAAGAATTGATTAAAATTGTGAAAAAGAATCAATATTGATTCACCCCCCCCTCAGTATTGAACACCATTTCAATAATTGGTTTTAGAGAAGGTTCCTTCACCATAGTCTAATCATTGGAAGGTTGATTTTGAGAAATCACAATAGATCAACAAGAAGGAATGTACTCTAATAGAGAACCATTGTTCAGAGTAAATGATTATGCATTTTTTAGTATAAGGATGAAAAGTTATACGATGGCCCTTGTTTATGATATCTGGTTATTTGTGGTAAATGGCTACACTACACCAACTACAACACCTTCAGATGTTGTTGCAAAGAAACTCTGCAATGATAATTCAAGGGTTGTGTTGAGAACTCAACACACCCTAAAAATTCTACGTCAAATTTCACATTTTCGATACCACTTGATCTCTTGTAAATGTCTAATTTGATCTTAGTATGAAAATGTTGCCTCTGCTCATCTTCTATTTTTCATTTTAAGTCTTTCAAAGTTGCTTGGGCATGAGAAAATCATCATGAATTAACAAAGACTAACATTTGATTAAAGAATGGACAACCAGAACTTCTCCTCGACGTGCTAAAGGAATTCAGCATCGGGAAATATTACAGATGAAATTTTTTTCCCGAGACAACCAAAGTAGTTGAGACCCGACCTCCATCAGTGTCGGTAGACGAGAGTCTTAATTACGCGACAGATGCTACGCAAGAATATCAATGATGACCGACCCTGATTGGTGTTGGGAAGAAATGAAGAGACTAAGCATCGCGTGAGTAAAGGAAGGATATCGTCGATCACCTACTACCGAAATGTTTTCAGCATCAGGGATTTATGAATATGTAACCTGCAAAGAAACTACGCGCTTGAACAGATCCCCGATCAACGATCCCCAATACTCATCGACATTGGCTGCCTAAATTTTATGTTATCACCCACGTCGTGAGCCGAAACCCGCCGGTTTTGGAAGGTTTCTAAGGAGGGTACCAATGGAAACATACGCAAAGTATCACCGATTCCCGACCTGTCCACTGAGAAATGCGATGTGATGGGATGTTTTAGCTCTAAGATATGCTAGATATGACACATTTTAAAGGTTAATTAATTCCAGGATCACACATTAGTTGTTAATTCCTGCGTAAATCAAAAGGACCATTTAAGCCTCTAGATACAATGCATCTCCCTCCATGCCTCCACCATCAACCAATGTAGAATTTATTTGCAGAGATTTGACGGTAGGTTGTTTTGAATTGCATCCATTATTCGTATTAACTGGTTGATACGACTGGTAGGATCTCTCCTGTTATATTCTTTTGATTCTTTTTGTATGATCTCATTATGCGTGCAAAGGAGTTTAGGAACCCAGAGGAGTAAGACAAGTGATCCAGAGAAAGCTTCCAAGGTCCAGTGAGTATTAAAACAACAATGTTAGAAAGCACTATAGGTATCTATTGGCTTATGGGTGTTTTATGCTTCAATTCATATGTTTTTTTCCAACATTACTCTGTACACATTTCTAAAGCATTGTTTTCAGTTGCAAGAACAATGCCTCCAAAGAAACCCCCCACCAGGAAATCCCCAAGAATTCCAAAACTACAAGAAACAAACGTGGGAAAGGGTTCCTCCCCAACAGTTGTAAGGCAATTGGAATTTTCTCCAAATCCAGTGCCCATCATCAAGACATCCACCGAGAAGGGCTTCGTCCAGCCCCCGACCTTTGGAGACACAGAGGAAAATATTGGGACCAAGATAGTATTCCCTCGCTGGAAAGAAATGTTTAAGAAAATCAAACTAGAGGAACTCCCCGAATATACCCCGCACAACGATCCTGATATGAGAAGACTCGACGGTGAATGTCTCCCGAATGTCCGCAAGGATTATCTACACATGGTGGCAAGCAGGACTCCGGTATTCCCCTGCATCAAACTCTTGAAATGGATTATTTATCACAATGATGCACAATTTTTTTTAATTAACAACGATAACGCCAGATGCATCGGGGTTTTCCTCCCAATAGAAGTTCAAAATTACTACAACATCAAGGAATCATAGGAATGTTTGAACACTGATTTTGTTTTTAGTTTCTATCAAAAGCACAACACTAGCAAGATTATGGCGTCCTAGTTGAGAGAGGATAGAAATTTCACCAATCGGACCTCTGGCTGGTACCCAACGGCCAAACTAAGAGAGCCTTACATATATCTAATGGCCCTCCTCTACCGATTGCATGGGGAGAAAGATTGTGCCATATTTTCAGAGGTTTGGATGCCTCTAGATTATACCGTAGCCATTTCTAGAATAGGTTTTAATTGGGGTGCAATCATCTCCAAACAGTTGAGCACTTGCATATGACAAGCTTAGACATCGAAAGAGGGAGAAACTCCTTCCTTCTACATGGATTCTTATCTACTAGATGTTGTCTGCACCAAAAACGTCTTTCTCAGAATGAACTTGAGTTGGCATGCCTCTCAGCTCCCGGTCCATGTATTCTTCAGCATCTTATGGGAAAACAGGTACAAGAAAAAAAAATTGTGACCATTATATCGCACGCATTTAATATTTTTTGTTCAATAAAGAGTGCCCAAGGCTGTCGGATGCAGCCAAAAGGGTTGTATTGAAAGTAGGCCATTGGTATATAGATGAGCGCAAGACCTGCATCAAGGTTTTCGACACCAGAGGGGCACCCCATATGTTACCTATATATGTCCCCGATCGACTAGTATTGGGGAAAATTTGTTATCAGACCATTTTGAAAGGCTACAACGCCACTTTAGTGAAATACAAGAAGCAGGCCTTCATACCTTATGGGTTTCATATTGGCTTCTACATGGTCAAATATACCGCGTAGGCCAAGCAAGAAAGGTTAAGTCAATTGGAAATTTGATTCCAGACTGGACATTTTTCGCAGGCACGATCCCAAGGGTCTAGTCCTGAAACATGCATCACAATTATCATCATGTTATCCTTATGCCCATGACCAGTTTGAGGATGAAATTTCCACTGAAAATGCTCAAGACTGGGATGAGGTGGTGGCAAGGATGACTGATTCTAAAACAACTAGGTTCAGGGCCATGAGTTGGGAGGAGAAAAAAAATACCTTGGAACAATTGGCTCAAGAGCTCCTTAGGGCCAGAGAAGAAAGGATAGCATATGAACCAGTCGAAGATGTGGAAGCCCCTCAAGAAGCTATCCAAACAACAAAGATTTCCCAGGTAACCCTTGAACAAAACAAGAATTTCCCCAAGGTTCAGAATGTGCATGAGAGAGGGACACTTATGTATCAACATGCCCTGTAGATGATGGGTCTGATGCAGGATATCCCAGACCCCATCAGGTTGCCAAGGATTCTGACCAATAGCCTAGAAGAAATCCCAGTGGAGCCAAGTGGCCCCAATTTCATAAACCTTGGTAACACCAACGAGTTAGATGACCCTAAATCCACAGTACCACTAGCCAATTCACCAACATGAGTTACGAATCAACCAGAGATAGGTTGGGTATCAGTAGAAACAAGTGCACCTAACCCTATGAGTGAGTTCATCAATGTATACAGTGATGAAGAGAGCCTGGAGGCATCTCAAAGGACCCCCGTGCATGTCCAAGAAGGAAAGGGCCCTGAGAAGACTTCTTCTCTTGAGCCTAAGGTCCAAACCTAGGAGGTCCCACAAAAGGAAACAAAATATGAAATTGGCCTCGAAACGAGGGGACCTGATGCATCAGAAACTGAAGCAGATAATCCAAAGGACGAGCCCGAAACGGATGAGAAAAAGAAAGGATCCCCGCAAAATGAAATCAAAGATTCAATGGCCAACGAGTAAGTAAGTAACAATTTTCTGCTCGAAGTCTCTACTCCGCTCAATACTCAGGTCCTCGACAAGCAACAGGCAGAGGTCGAGCCCTTGGAACACAATGAGGGAGTTTAGGAACCTGACCTTGAACAAGTATACACCACCGGTAACATGGGTAACACACTCACATGGGATGATCAACAGATACCCGAGCTAGTAGATGAGGTAGCATATATCTATGTGATATCCTATGATCGAAAATGAAAGGCCATCATCAAAAGAACCATGAAGAAGAGGAGGATCACGTTGGACCATTCCATCCTCATCACTACAGAGGATAATTTGATAAACACCGTTGATACCCGAATGTCGGAGCTTCTTGGTGTGGGGATGGCACTCTCATATGCCACCCTTGACAGGGCTAAATGAGACAAAAAGGAGTTGGTTTCTGCCTAGAAGGAACTAGAACATTTACGCCACCTGGCTGAGTACTACCAGGGAGCCACCCAGATCACAGTATATATAAAAAGCGAGTTCTAAGAAGCTTACAAACTATTCACAAAAGAGCGGAACCTTTTTACAGCAAAGATAGATGAGTTCCATGAGGACACTCTCATGGTGCTCGCAACATGCAAGGACATGGAGCGATGGTATGAAAGGGAACAACAAGCAGTAGAAAGACTCGAGGACATTGATGTAGTCCAGTAGGATCGAGACAAAGAAGAAAATGGAATCCGGATACTAGGCAAAAGTAGTCTTAATCCCATGAAGTGATCATTCAAGTATTGGGCTAAGATGTATCAGGACCCACACCGAGAAATTAAAAAGCAATGGGTCATATGTGAGAAACATTGGGGAAAAATCAACAAAGCAATGAAGGATATCAGACTACCAGATTTCGACACCCTCGACAGCTTTGTCGACTTGTATGACATAGTTGAGTTGCATGCCAAGCAAGATTCACTATGGTCCAAAGATATCGTGAAGATGACCGACGCAGTACTAGGGAAATTGAAATGATTTATGGACCATCCGAGTAGAGGTCAAACTATGTTACATCAGTTAAACTCTAGTCTGGTGAAGTACCAGATGCATGCAATGGAAATCAGAGGGATACATGTGGCTCCGATGGAGAAACATAGGTTCCCATGGGCTCAAACCTGCGATGAATTGTTGACCAGTTGGTCCAAGTATGAGAAAAGTCATCCTTTCAGAGAACTATCTTGATTTGAATGTTAAAGAAACTATTAGAAGATGACGCCACGTGGCGTATTTTTCTTTTCTTAAACTGCACTTAGCCATTTTTTCAGTTAAACTTTAGATTATAATTAAAGACATCAACCAATTAGCTAGAGGTTGATGGTTGTGGCAAGAACTCTTTCTTTCTGGTTGTGAAGAATTATTTTGAAGCTTCTTTGATTTGAGAAGTCCTTCTGGACCAAAGATAAGTTTTTTTCATCAACTGGATGTGTGATTGGACATGGAGAAGAACTCTTTGCTATCTTGTTTCATGAATGATGTTGTAATGAGTAAGAGAATTCAATTTTGTTGTCAAGTTATCTGGTGCAATGTTTTGTTGTTCTTTTCTTTAATGATGAAGATGGATCGTTGTGTTATTATGTAATGAATTGTTTTGGTAGATGAATTATTTTTATTTCCATTATCTCATTGCATATGGGTTTTCTTTCTAGTAGTTACTATCTGAGACAGTAATTGGATGCTCACATGGTTAACATATTAGTACTAGGCCTGTGGTATAAAATTGTCGTTTGCATGCTTGAGTAGCAGGTTATCCCAAGTTCAACCTTTTCCCCTTAGTTAAGATTAATTCCATTTTTGTTTCCAAGTTGGTTTATACAGGCTTACATATCATTACCGGTCCCACTCAATAGAAAATATACAAAAGAGAATAGTCAAAACTGAAGGAAGAACCTTCATAAGAAAGTCTAAAGCCCATTGATAATTTGGCCAGATCGCAAGATCTATAGAACCATTCCACTATTAAACGTTGCAGATTCTAATTGGGCCTCGATGGAGGGTTTGGTTCCTACTGTTGAGTTAATGGATTTAAGACCCATCAACATAATTGGTGCCAGAAGGAGGGCCTGAGAATGAATGGCTGGATATATATTCTACAGAGTATTTCAAACAACCTATAGAATCAAAACAACCCACATGCATGGTTATTCATTCCCAAGACATCCCACACACACTGAGTACTCCTGGAATGAGTAACTCACCCCAGCCCAAGGAATAACCTTTTCACCCTGAAATACCTTACGCTCTTCCTCACGAGGAATTAAATCAATTCAGAAGAATCACAAGAGCCTACGCCCGACAGATCGGTGCGTTTTCCTTAGCTCCCATACTCACTCGAAGAAAAAAACAAAGAATACCAGTGGTTATTACTCCCAACGAGGTTTTCGTACACTCGGTAGAAGACTTAATAGATTTCACAATCACCAAAATCCAAGAACCTCTTGATTTGATACCTAAAGCGCTAGTCGGCGACATCTCCAAACCGAACAATTTTTCAGAAGTGGAAGAGTTTAATTCAGAGTCTGAAGATATGGAAGGAAACAATGACCATAATGATGAAAGGGGGAACCTGCCTCTGAAAAATCAACCCTGGTTATCCAGAGACGCTTTGGCCCTCCCAGGACCAGTTCATAACCTTCCTTGTCATCCATAGAAGTTGCTTCCTAAGTTCGATCCCGAAACCTCTGGATTGCCTGAAGATCATATCAAGAAATTTATACTAGCTATCAGTCTTATGAACGTCCAACATGAAGACGTAGTATGCAGAATTTTCCCCTATACATTTGAAAATTCATATTCCACGTGGTACTTCAACCTGCCGATAGGATCTATAACTAGATGGACAAATTTACAGAAATATTTTCTAGACAAATTTGCCGAAGAAACTACTACGGGAGCTCTAATGGCCAAGTTGTTCTCTGCCACCATGAGTTCAAAATAAAAGGTCAAAGACTTCAATCAAAGATTCACGACTATCTTGAAAAAGTTCCATCCCGAAGCTAAGCCAACTCAAAAATTGCAAATCGAAGTTTATGCTAATTCTCTCCCAACTTCTAGATGAATCCTAGATGAGAATTTTGAAGAAGCCAAAATGATAGAATTCTAGATGAAAGGGTGTAAAGAAGGCCAGGTTTCATTAGTTAGTAAAGAAGCTCAACCTCACCCCAAGAGAGGACTCCTTTTGACTAGACCGTCAGGGAAACAAGAAGAAAAGATTTTCGACAAAGGTAATGGAGACATAGAATATCTACAATGCATGGTTAAGAAACTATCAAACAATATCATAGACATGAAGAGAAATGTAGGGGAAGGGAACCAAGGCCAGAGGCCCTACAAGCCTTTCTTTAAAATGAACCCACCATTTAAGGTGATTGAACCTCCCCCAGCCAACTTAAATATAGATCTAGGGAATGTGGCATCTGATTCTTTCTATACATATCATCAGGAAAACCACTCTGAAAGAGTCTTCCCTCAATGGGTGCACGCCATGAATTTGATGGCCAATCGGTTTCTAGAAAAAGTCTCCCTAATCGCATGATTGATCATTTTAGTTATAAATATTATTGACCGGGTAGAGGTTGATCCACCACAAGATACAGCCATGCTAGTATGGGATCCTGACTTGATCATGCCTTCCAACAACCTGTTTGAGTCTCAAGAACCACTCGTCGAGGTATCGGTGGTGCAAACATGCAGTAAAGTTCCACATGTCTCAAAAGACATCACTTCTACCCAAACTTTGAGAGATAAGACATCCCTTGATCTCCATAAAACACTTGTTTCTCCCAGCAGGAAACCTATAAGAATCCATACCTAAGAATTGACCAAAATCGATTACAACATAGCTAAAGATTTGTTGGCGACGGAGGTCACCCCTGGATTGCTAGCAGAAGAAGAACCTGACGCCCATCAATTTAATGTCACGATTTGTTTGAAGGGTGATCAAATGGACGAAAACTCAAAACAACATCGTATCAACTCGAAAAACAGACCAGGCATGCATGAACGAGTGAGGTATTGATAAACTCCAAACAGTGGGTCGTAGTAAAAAGGGTGAGTAGGTGGAAGACTTACGCAAGAAGGGTGCAAAGGTCTATCACAGACATCCGGTTTGTAACAGACAGAAGAAGAATGCATTCGAACATAAAATCCTTTCACATTCAAACACAGAAAACCAGAGAGTGAAAAAATGCCACGACAAATCCTTTATCATAACATAACTGCAACAATCCACGTGAATCATTCAACTGTGAACACTCCGGCATGAGATGAAACAAAGATGGAAAAGGGAGAACTATTTGTCATAAACCAGCAAGTCTCAAACACAGATTCATAACCAAGAAACTAGAGTATGTCACTGAAACTTTACAGTCAGGAGCTTAGCTCTACCATCAATCAATACAAAAATGGCAAAAATGCCTACATATACTCAAAACAACAATAGCAGTGGAACCAAGAAAATGCATTGAAAGATTTGCGTCTGCATGGCTTCTGACAGTCAACATCTGAAAGATCGTGCAACTTATGTCAGACGCAATCTTAATTGTTTGATAGTTCCAACGGCGAATCGACGTGCCATAAATTCATGACCGTGCTCTCCCATTAAGGCGGAGGCGATATCTAACCACCACCAACTGCTTCAATAACTTCTTCTTGGGATTGAGAAAGGCTCGGCCAACTCAGCATTTCGGGGTACGAAAGACTTCTCGCGCTACCACATGGAATAACAGATTGGTTGCGGCGAATAGGCATGGAGGCCAGCTCAGAGGATGACGCATATGACGAGGAAGGTGGTGTCGGGATATAAGGGCGTGGAAGACGTGACGAGATGAGAGAAGGCTGATGGAGGACGATTCATGGTGGAAGACAACAGATGAAAGGGAGGAAGTCGGAAGGAATGAACTCGCCTCCGGGTGAGAGGCTGACGTATGAAGGAACGGGACACGTGGCAG
>SNQJ01S0037297.1:42307-60030 GCA_010110895.2 Picea sitchensis
AGGGTCGGAGGTCTTGTGTCATCATTTTGGTATCAGAGCCCAGAACAAATTCTTTGCTTTTTGTAGCAAAGAGAAGGGACAAAATTTTATAGCCATGCTGCCAAGAAGAAGAGACATGCAAATACCTGATCCAGCAGAGGAAAGAGAAATGTCGAGAAGAAGAGACAGGCAAATACTTGATCCAACAGTGGAAAGAGACATGCGTGAATTACATGCCAGACTTGATGCTATGGAGACAACACAGAGGTGCATAGTTGACACTAGAGATATCAACGAGGTTGAAAGTGAAAATGAAGCCGAAAATGAAGAAGTTGCAGTCGAAGATGCTGTAGAAGAACACATATTCAGGGTTGTTGCAAGGATAGGTGCTAGAGAAAAAATGGGCATTCTAGTGTATGAAGGCAACTTGGATCTTGAAGAGCTTATAGACTGGATTAGAGCTCTAGACAAATACTTCGACTACGAGGATGTCGAGGAAGACAAGAAAGTCAAACATGCCATTACTAGACTTAAAGGGCATGCAACACTATGGTGGGATGAACTGGAGGCTGACAGATGCTGCAAGGGCAAGCAGAAAATCAAAAGCTGGGATAGAATGGTTGCAAAAATGAAAGACAAATTCATACCCAGGGATTATCAAATCACTACGTTTAGAAGGATGCAGAATTTGAGACAGAAGCTGATGTCAGTGAAGCAATACACTGAAGAATTCTATAGGATAAACATCAGAGCAGGTCATCAGGAAAGCGATGATGAAAAAGTTGTCAGGAACATGAATGGTCTACGATATGACATTCAAGATGAGATGAGCATGATGACCATTTGGAATGTGGAATATGCTTATCAGATATCTCTGAAAGCTGAGGAGAAGCTGAGACGGAAGCAAGGTCAAAGAGGCTAAGGTAGAAGTCAGGCCAGAGGAAAAACAATTGCCCAAGCCAGAACTCAGAAACCTAAAGAAGAGGGGAAGAAACCTCAAATTCAACCTAAGAGAGGAGGAAGCTCAGAGGGAAGGCGATATGCTGATAGAAATACTTTTCCTCGAGCCAAAGGAAGAGGAAGAGGAAGAGGAGGTGAAGTGAAATGCTTTGTTTGTGGAAAAATTGGACATAAATCCTATGAGTGTCCAGATAAGAAGAAAGATGGTGGTGAAACTCACATTACCAAAGATTGAGGATGGAATGTTGAGGTAGAAGATGTTGAGGGTGGAAGATCCTTAATGATGAGGAAAGTTCTCTTGAATCCAGAGAAGGAGGTAGAGAACCTAGCCTAAAGAAATAGTCTATTTCAGACTACTTGCAAAACTAAAGATAGGGTATGCAAGGTCATAGTGGATAGTGGTAGCACATACAATCTTGTATCTACAGAGATGGTAGAAAAGATGGAGCTGGAGACTATTGTACATCCAAGACCATACAGAGTTTCGTGGATACAAAAAGGACATCAGGTAAATGTCACTAAACAGTGTTTAGTCGAATTTAAAATAGGAGGATATAAAGATGAAATATTATGTGATGTCATTCCCATGGATGTTTGTCATCTATTGTTGGGTAGACCATGGAAATATGACAAAAACATGATTCATGATGGGAGAAATAACACGTTGATCTCATTCCCATGGATGTTTTTCATCTATTGTTGGGTAGACCATGGCAATATGACAGAAACGTGGTTCATGATGGGAGAAAGAACACGTACACTCTGGAGAAAAATGGTAGGACGCACATGTTGCTGCCAATTAAGGATAAAGAAGTGAAAACTTAAATGAGCAACATTGTACTTCTCATGAGTGGGAAGGAACTTCTTAATGAGGTTAAGAAGAAGGAAGAAACACAATTTATTGTGGTCAGGAAGCCCATAATTGTTTTGACCAGTACAAGAATAGATGATTTACCAGAACAAATCCAAGAGTTGCTGGAAGAGTTTGCTGATATAGTAGTGGACGAACTACCTTGTTAATTGCCACCTATCAGGAGTATAAGACACCATATCAATCTTATACCTAGAGCCAGTTTGCCGAACAAAGCCGTGTACAGATTGACTTCGCAGGAAAATGAAAAAGTTAAGAGACATGTCTGGGACTTAATGGACAAAGGATTGATTCGAGAAAGCTTGAGTCCATGCACTGTTCTGACAATGCTCAGCCCAAAGAAAGATGGAGGTTGGAGAATGTGTACAGACTCAAGGGAAATCAATAATATTACCATCAGATACAGATTTCCATTGCCAAGGATGGATGACTTGATGGATTGCTTAAGTGGAGCAAGATTGTTTTCAAAGATTGATTTGAAAAGCGGGTATCATCAAATTAGAATGAGAGAAGGTGATGAATGGAAGACAGAATTCAAGACAAATGAAGGGTTGTATGAATGGATTGTCATGCCATTTGGATTAATGAATGCGCCCAGTACTTTCATGAAGTTGATGAATGAAGTCCTGAAGGATTTTATTGGGAAATTCGTCATTGTATATCTTGATGATATATTAATTTTCAACAAAACTGAAGCAGAGCACCTAAAGCATCTAGTTGCAGTGATGAGGAGATTACAACAGGAGAAATTGCTGATTAATATGAAGAAATCATCATTTATGAGGACCGAACTCATTTATTTGGGTTTTGATATCTCTACAAATGAACTAAAAATGGATCCAGAAAAGATAAAGGCGATTAAGAATTGGCCATCGCCGAAGAGTGTATTTGAAGTGTGAAGATTCCATGGTTTGGCTAGCTTCTAGAGGAAATTCATCTGAAAATTCAATGGAATTAGTGCACCAATGATGGATACAGTGAATAAAAGACATAAATATTTTCATTAGATGGAGGAAACAGAGAAGAGTTTCAATCTGCTGATGAAGAAGATCACTGAGCAATCAATTCTGGTTTTGCCAGATTTTAGCAAGACATTCTAGGTCAGCTGTGACGCAAGTGGATTTGAAATTGGAGTGTTCTTGAGCCAAAACGATAGGCCGATTGTGTATTTCAGCGAAAAATTGAATGAAGCAAAGATTAAGTACTCCACATATGAAAAAGAATTCTACACAATCATACAAGTGCTGAAGAAATGGATACATTATTTCGTTCCCAAGGAGTTTGTTTTGTACAGTGATAATCACGCTTTGCAATTTGTGACTCAACAGGAGAAGTTGAACCAAAAACATGCTAAATGGGTTGAATACATGCAGAATTTTACTTTTGTGATTAAGCATATTTCTAGAACTGCTAACAAAGTTGTTGATGCTTTGAGCAGGAAATGTTTGCTTATGCAGGAATTCAGAGTCAAGACTTTGGGTTTTTATAACCTCAAATAAATGTACAGGGATGATCCAGAATTTAAGGAGGCATATGAGGCATCTCAGAATCCAATTCTTAGGGACAGAATCCAATGGATTGAATACATGATCCAAGATGGATTATTTTTCAAGGGAAATCAGCTATGTATTCCAAAATGCTTCATGAGGGAGAATTTGTTGAAGGAAAAACATAGTGGAGGATAGGCTAGACATTTTGGTCATGAAAATACATTCTCAAAGTTGAATAGCTCATATTATTGGCTAGGAATGAGAATATATGTGAAGAAATTTGTGGACAAGTGCAGAATTTGTCAGCACACAATAGCAAAAAGGCAGAACACAGGGTTATACCAACCATTTCCCATGCCTGAAAGGTCATGGGATGCAGTGAGCATGGATTTTGTATTAGGACTACCAAGGACATAGAGGGGATATGATTCAATCTTTGTGGTATTCGAAAGATTTTGAAAGATGGAACATTTCATACCATGCCAAAAAACCAGCGATGCAACTCATATTGCGACCATGTTTTTCAAGTAAGTCGTCAGACTTCACGGCTTGCCAAGGAGTATCATTTTTGATCGAGATACCAAGTTCATGGGACATTTCTGGAGGACCTTATGGAAGAAGTTGGGGACAAGATTATCTTTTAGCTCAGTGTATAATCCTCAGACGGATGGACAGACAAAGGTCGTAAATAGGGGCTTGGGAGATTTGTTGAGAAGCTTAGTGACTAAACACCACTGTCAATGGGATCACATTCTGCCACAGGCGGAATTCGCTTACAATGATTCACTCAATAGAAGCACAAGGCAGAGTCCATTCCAGATTATATACGGAATGCAACCAAGGGGAGTTTCTGAATTGAAAGATGCAGAACAAGATGGATTCAGGAGTGCTAGTGCAGAGGACTTTGCAGAAGGAACGAAGGAGCTTCACAACCGAATCAAAGAGCGATTGCAGAATTCAAGTCAAGAATACAAGCGAAGAGTAGATCAACACATGAGAGAACTTCAATTTGAAGTTGGTGATCTGATTCTTGCACATCTGAGGAAGGAGAGGTTCCTAAGGGGAACATATAACAAGATGAAGATGAAAAATATTGGACCGTGTAGGGTCATAAGGAAATTTGGGGCAAACACATATGAGATTGAATTACCTGATGGGGTCGGAATCTCACCGATATTCAATGTTGCGGATGTGTACCCTTACAGAGTTGAAGAAGCAGGAGAAGAGAAGGAACATAAAGAGGTTCAATGGACAAAACAAATGCCTGTAGCTGAAAAGCCACACATGGAAGGCATAATTGACAAGAGGATTAGCAGAAAGACCAAGAGAAAGGAGTATTTTGAATACTTGGTCAAGTGGAAGGGACATCCAGTTGAAGATGCTAGTTGGGAGGATGAAGCAGCAATTCATAGGCATGGACAGACCGTGCAAGAGCTCATGAACAAGAGTTCATGAAAATTTTCAAGCAAGGGAGTATGATGCAAGAACCATCGTAGAAAGCCAAAGCACACGCCTAGACAAAGGAATAGCTAGACGTACAGATGGAAAAGGGACACATTTTTTTTATGAAAGCATTTTGAAGTTTGAAAACTAAAGCATTAATGTAATAATCTAGGAGAAGTGTACTTACATTTATGTCTTAGAGATATGAACAGATCTGGAGAAATTACTCTCATCTTTCAAATGTAATAGGCATTTAAGTTTGATTAATGTAAAGTAGGTAGATATGAATGTTAGATTAGACAGTTTTAGAAGAGTAGGAGGGAAAAACAGATATAGACACCCTCACCCTTGTATCATTGTAATTTTTGATGATCATTCAGAATTCATAAGCTGGAGAGCTCTAGCAAAGAGCTCTAAAGAAGAACCCATGTACAGGAGCACTTGAGTTAATATATGAAACTTTGACTCAACTTTCATGGTGTTATGATGCTTACTATATTAGTTGAATGGTATGTTTACAGTTGTTTTGTTTCTATGTTATGCATTTATCTCAATGTTGCAATATGTGTATGATTTCATGTTGAATGTATGAAGTCTAAGAGAGAAGAAGAATGAGTTTCAATTGTTTCTCTTCCTAAGAATTCCTGCAAAGAGTGCAATGAATGTCTGCAAGGTGTGCGTTGACGAGAGTCTGAGTTTTATCTCAGAAAGCTTAGGAGAGATATCATTGTTCTCATACTCGTAGAAGTGCAGGTGAAGCACAGAGACGTGCAAGGTGTGTGCAGGCTGGTTGAAATCTTTGAACTTATCAACCAAGGAGAAAGTTGAAGGACTACTGTTGCAAAGAGTGCATAGGGTTGAGGATTCAAATAACCAGAGGTTATTTGAAAGTTTGCCACAAGGAGTGGGAGCAGGAACCTTTTTGCAGGATTGAGTTTACAAGTGAAAGAACAGGAGGGATAACACCTTTGAAGTGTTCAAAGGGAGACGAGGATTGATCCCGTCACATAGAAATCAAGTTTAGAAGGGAGAACATTCAGTCGTTGTATAGAAGTCATTGAGTAGTGAATCGACAGCTAGAATTCTCCGCGGAGAGCTTGCGAGGTCGTGAGGACCGTATGATCTAGTGGAGCCGTATGGATGGTGAGAGGTCTTCATGAAGGAAGTACGAATTTGTGAGAGTTGTTGGATTTGGAAGAGTTTCAAGGTGGTTAGAGGCTGGTGAAACCCATCACCCAGGATGTGAGGGTCAATATGAGTCATTGATCTCATTTCAACCCATGTCGTCGGATCATTTCAGGAACTCGGGGTTCATGAGTTTGGAGGACAGACCAAATTCTTGGTTTTCATGAAGTTTCAAGTTTCAAGGAGCAGGGAAGGAGATCCAGACTGTTGGATCCAAGATATGGGAGAACCGTTGGATCAGAACCTGTGCGTGGTATCGCGTATCGTGAACTCGGGGGTTGAAAGAATTGGATTTCGACTGCAAAAGTCACAAAATGTCGAGCACCGAGGACTCGCGTGAACACGTGGAACCCTTGATAGGTGGGGCCACATAGTTGACATGTGGCATAGTAACAAGTGCCTAGAGAAAAGTGGAAGTGGGTGACAGGTGGTGGACACACGTCACCTGGGAAGGAGTCAACCTATTTGTTGATTTATCACATCTCAAGGATTCACAAAGGAGGAGCACGAGGGCTCAACACTCCAACTCGCAAAGTTGCGAGTTGCAAGGGGTGTTAGAGTTAGGCCCTAGCCGGTGGTTGCTTGTAGAGGTGATAGAAAGGAAGGGGCCATACCCGTATTGCATTCTCGGGTATCATAAGTTTGGAGTCGAGGGTCTTCAATTCACAAACTCGCAAGATCGTGAGTCATGAAAGGTGCCTGCGCTAAGGGTCAGATTGTAGTCGTGTGGAGGTGAAGACTCACACCTGGTGCACGTGGTGAAGGTGGATTTTTCACGAAGGACCTATGGATTGTGTAATTCAAGGTTCCAATAGGGATCTAAGGGAGCCACTCCAGCTCAAGGAGAAGGAAGAATGATCCTGAGCGGATCTCGGCCCAAGGGTTGGGGATCTTGTGTCATCAAAAGATAATCCAAAGGACGAGATCGAACTAGATGAGCCAAAGGAAGGATGCCCACAAAAGGAAATCAACAATTCAATGACCAACGAACAAGTAAGTAACAAGTATGTGCCTGACGTCTCTACTATGCTCAATACTCAAGTCCCTAAGAAGAGACAGGAAGAGATCGAGCCGTAAGAACACAACGAGGGAGTTCAGGAACTTGACCGTGAACAAGTATACACCACCGATAAC
This sequence comes from Picea sitchensis, assembly GCA_010110895.2. Lineage (NCBI taxonomy): Eukaryota > Viridiplantae > Streptophyta > Pinopsida > Pinales > Pinaceae > Picea > Picea sitchensis. The sequence goes on from SNQJ01S0037297.1 coordinate 49,370, forward strand.
CTGGTAAAAACACTCACATGGGGTGATCAGAAGATACCCGAGCTAATAGACGAGTTAGCATATATATATGTGATATCTTACGATCGAAAAAGAAAGGCCATCGTCAAAAGAACCACAAAGAATATGAGGATCACGTTGGACCACTCCATCCTCATCACTACAGAGGATAATTTGATAAATATTATTGATGCCCGAACATCGGAGCTTCTCGGTGTTGGGATATCGCTCTCGGATGCCACCCTGTACAGGGCTAAACGAGATTAAAAGGATTTGGTCACCGCCTGAAAGGAACTAGAACATTTATGCCACCTAGCTGAGTACTACCAGGGAGACACCCAGCCCGCAATATATATGAGAAGCGAGTTCAAAGAACCTTACAAACAATTCACAAAAGAGTGTCACCTTTTTATAGAAAAGATAGTTGAGTTCTAGGAGGACACTTGTTGGCCCTTGACCAAGTTTTGAGGATCCTTGGTCATGTTTGACCTATTTTGGGGCTTCGACAGGCTGTCAAAGGCAGAGCGCAAGTCAAAGCGGAGATCGCGGTATCTCGGCCCTTGTTACGGATTTTTGGTTTTTGGGCTTATGTAACGGGTATAAGGATGTTATCCCATGGGTTTGCCCATGTTTAGGCCCATTTTGTAATGTATAAATAGAAAGCTAGGCGATCTAAGTAAAGGAGCGCAATTGTGTGATGCTAAGTGCTAAGTACAAGTGATAGTTGTACATGCTTTGTGCATGTTGTGTGAGACTTGCAAGGCTAAGTCCAAGTGGCTGTAAGATATTGAGGAGAGGCTTGGTACCTAGCCAGGTGCTAAGTGAAATTTGTAAATTCTTTGTGCATGCTATATTGACAACTTCAGAGATAAGTGCAAGTGACTGTAAGAGACTGTGTAAAATCTTTGTGCTATTATATAGCTCGGGGAAGGAGGATCTAGCAAAGTGCGCATAGATCTTATGTCCTATGCAGAGTAGGATCTTGTGGCTCTGTGCATGTATAATATTGACAGAAGACAATAAAAGAGAAGAAGAGTTGGTGGACGTAGCCCCAGGCTGGGGTTGAACCACGTATATCCTATGTTGCTATGCTCTATCCGATGTATTGATGTGTTATGTGTTTACTTTCTGAGTGCTTTGATGTATATGAATGATAGATATATATGTGATGCTTTATGCTTAATAATATGTATGAATGCTAGATATAACCTATGTGAATTTTCTTAGTTCTTGAATATACTATATCTAGGTGAATACTGCACTTACTTGTTGTTAGGGTTTACCTGCATTGTAAGTTAAGGTTGAATACTAATGATCTATAACTACTAAGTGCTATGTTGAGGTGTTACAATCACATATATGTGTCCCAGCTAAGGTTGCAAATATTGGAATCCTGCAACCACCCCTACCTCTACCTTGGGTGAGACTGCATCTGCTTCATAGGTGTTGCTGAAAGGGCCAGTAGTTAGGGTTTTGTTGGTGAGTTGTTGAAACGTTGAACCCTGGGTATGCCCCTGTGCCAACAAATGGTTCCGTTTTCGGGACCTGAAACTGTGATTTTTGGGATCTTAATAAAAGAGAAAGCTTCATGCATAGATCTATTTCCCTAGTGCACGGTATTATACTTGACTTGTGAATCTCTATGCTAAGAAGAGAAGTCAAATCTAAAGAAAAGAGATAAGATATTGAAGCTTTGTGCTTTGATAAGGGTAAGAACAATGAATTTTTTTTATTGAAAAGGTAAGATAAGTGGAAATTTTTATTTCGAAAGTATGAATCTAGGTATGTTTGATAAATTTTGTCTTAGCATGAAAACTAGGGCACAACTCAAAGAAAGAAGATTTGATATGAGTAGATCTGATAGAAATGATGAAAGATATGTTATTCCTATGCATAGAAAGAATGTTTGGACTAACAAATGGATGCAAGATCCTAGAAAAGAATTTTTTGTAGGTTAGTTACTTTGACCCTAGTGCGTAGTATAGGAAAGGTTGGGGATCATTCAAAAGAAAGAGAGGATTAACTATTTTCTATAGTTTCATAAGACTGGGACATCTTGCTAAGGAATTCCCTGGTAGAGGTCATATTTTCCTTTGTTGTAAAGCTATAGACCATGAATTTTTGGACTGTCCTAGAATGATTGCTAAGGTTGACAGAAAGAATATGAGACAAGAAAACCTTGAGGAAGATCAAGCAACTAAGACCATGGTAGAACCCAAGAAAGAATCAGAGAATGTATTGCTACAAATGGAAGAAACCTTGAATGATCACAAAAATGTCAACTTATCATAGATCTTCAAAGAAAAAGAGTGCATAGAAACAAGAATAGGAGAGTTTGACATTGACTGTGTTCTGGATGAGGAAACACAAGTGAATATCATAACAGAAAGAACTTGGGAAATTTTAGGAAATCTTGCTATGATTCCTTCATTAGGAATAATAGGATTATTTAGAGGAAAGTTGACAGCCCTATGTGGAAGACTCACCCAGATATCTGTGAGTGCTCATGGAACTTCGACATAGGAATTTTTAGGTTGTTAAATTTATTGAGAGAAGCACCCCATTTTCTATGTTACTAGGAAAAACCTGGATTGAGAAGGACTAGACCAGAAGAAAAGAAGAGGAAGCCCTAGAACAGAAGAAGCAGGAACTAAATGATTTCATGACTAGGAGGATAGTGCACTTGATTGAAGAATAGGAGAACAGATCAAAGTTGTTCATAACCAGAAACTTGGATGTCAAAGTTGAAATAACACAAGAAGACTCACATAAGAGTGGAGCACCTACCCCAGACAGAGAAAAAGTATTTCCCTTGAACCCTATGAAATAGTCTCAACAATGCAAAGTTACTATGCTAAAAGAAGATAAGAATCGAAATGGAAAGAGGAATACCGAGACGAAGATCACAAGGAAGAAGACTAGAAATCTTAGTAAGAAGAGAGCAAAGATAGAGAAGTTGCAGAAGGTTCTAGAGGGGAGTTCGTAGAAGGAAGGCTTGCAAAACTTGAACTTCGTTAGGATATGAAAACATCGCAACATGGCACTTCACCATGGCGAAGCAATATAACCATTGGAGGAATTATGATCGTCATACCGACGCCCCCAAACAATTAGAACAACAATTATGACTGGAAATCTCATCTTCAGACCATTGGGACCGTGATGTAATGAACATAACCACATTGATGAAGGCCTCTTGTTCGTTGGAGAGATATGTTACACTGTTGTCTACTTATTCTGTCAACTTTTTCACCGAGAATACTTTTGCAAATTGTATCCACACCAATGAGATAACTCATTGCTACCGCGTTGTGTTTACTAAGATCGACACATGTTCTATTGCATTGAAGAATTCATTCATCAATCTGAGTTATCCGATATTGAGCGTGTATGTTGGATGAACTCAGCGCAGCTGAAAAGTGTGTAGAAGAAGTTTTAATCGATTTAATGGTTGAAAAAGTAATGTCGTCAGGATTCAAGCATCGTCGACGAGAGGAGTGAAAGCATCCCCATCGATTTCTCGTGTATCCGGACCATCCCAAGCTACAGCTGAGAAAAGAACCAAACATCGAGATGACTTGGTGAATGCAAAGTTAATCCCAACTATCCTACCCGACTACATCCCACCTCTGGCCAATGCAGTGAGTCATGACAATGTCCCAAGAGACTTCGATTACACCCTGGTTACTGCGTACCTCTCGAAGGGGATACGTGCAGTTAGAACGCAGCAGGATAAAATGGCAACATTGAAATTCAATGACTTCAACCTAGGGGATTGCAAGAACTACATTATGGTCTCCCATCATAGATACTTGACTAGGACAAAGAGGAAGAACTCCAAAATTATCCCCCAACCATGGAATATGAACCTTGCGCAGTCCACCATCCTGAATGTGATGAAGATTCCACATTTTGGAAGGCACCAGGAGGTTAACACGTGTGTTAATATCCTATTATCATGTTACCATGGTGGCTATCTATGGCTAGACAGACGCATCACATTCGATCTAACGTTGATCGATAGGATCACTAGATTGATCATGCAAGGACCCGACACACAAGACTTCTACCCAGGGAAGGTTGCAGACTATGCCCTGGCACAAATAATTAAGGATACCTATGGTGATGCAGAAAAGGGGACACAAGGCTACAAGGTAGCTTCCATCCAGAATGGCACAGTGTGCCTGGCCTACCAGCTAATCACAGGAAATATAGTGAGAAAGAATAGACCTACGCAAGTCACAGGGTTTGTTGTTGACCTCACTGGAAAATGTGTAGAAGGACTCCAAATGAAATGGGTGAAGTACTTAGTCAACCGACTAGAATTGGATTTTCGTGAAGCTCAGGATCACGGCTATGAGTTCCATTTCAGCTGGCTGTTGATCCTCATAGAATTTATTGCTTGGGAGATGCTGGAAGGTGTGACCTTCCCATATATTGAGCCACTCGAGCCACTTGCTGCGAATTTCACCACACTCTGGTACTCGAGTAATATGGGAAAATAGTGGCAGTCGAATGCAGTATTCCACACATACTATCTCCAGTTAAAGAGGGTTATTCAGTTTGTCCTTCATATGATGTCGAACACCCTGCACCAGTTCAGACCCCTCATGAAGTTTCACACATATCGTCACTTTATTTATATCAATGCATGTGCAGAGGATAATAAAGAAGAGCTTCAATCATACTATAAGCTCACAGAGGAGGACCTTGAGGAGATAGCTAAGGACTGTTCTACAGAGCTCCTTATCCCTGCTAACCCCGCATGAATTTTTGATCCCAAACTATTTGGTAGCTCAAAGGCCACTCACAAAGAGAATGATACACATGGACCTAGAAGAAGGAAGAATACCGAAGAAGTACAAAAATTGAGTAGTGCATCATATGAAACTGCTTTAGAATCACCTGGATGAGGAGATGATGATGAAGTAAATAAAGAAGAGACCAATGGAAAACAAGATCAACAGAAGCAAGGCGAAGTAACATCACCTAGGGATCCCGTGGATGAGGTTGATCCCTCTAAGAAAAGGAAGGTTTCCCCTAGGAAACCTACTTCCCGAAAGAAATCCAAAGCCACCAAGACTAAGTTGTATATTGTGCTCATGATCGATGACTTCGACTTCATCATCACAGTCATATCAGATGCCTCGCAGGATATTATGTAGAAAATCAAAGCTAAGAAAGACACCATGTATGAACAAATTGAGATAGAACTAAGAGGGGTACAATAGTCCCTTCAATCCAATTGTGCAGTATTCACTGTACCCCCACCATTAGAAGAGCCCGAGTTGGGAGATGAACCTGCCCAACTTTGTAGAATAGTTGATGCGGCCAAAGCTCACCTTTGTCGAGCACAAGAAGAGAAATAATAGGCTACGATGGTCTTGAAGAAATCACAACAGGAAGTGGTAGAGCAGTGTCGAGTTGCACAATAGAAGAAGGATGACCTAAACACCAAGTTCGAAGAGGAGAAATAACAGGTCAAGAAAGAGAAAGAGAAGTTTCTCGTAGGGTAGCTCAGAGTCAAAGAAACAGTCAGCAAAGCACTTATCTCTCTGACAGACTTAGAGAAAAAGGCAGAAGAACTAGTGGAGCATCAAGTACCATCTCTTGCAGAATCTATCCAATAGCTTCAATAGAGAATAGTAGATATAGAGCTAAAAACAGTGCCAAGTACCCCGTAGGATGTGCGAGACCAAAGATAAGTCACTACCCGGAGCGTAGTTGAGAGGATCAAAGAATTCACTCTAGAATGTAAACATCTTAGCAGTAGAAGTGCACAAACCTATGAGCGCCTTACTGAAGACCATGAACTAAAGGCACTGGAGTCACAGCTCCAGGAGGAAAACCAGCAAGCAGTGACAACACAGGTGCAGTTGAATCTCCTATCAGCAGTTGAAAGGATGAAGCGATCCCAAGAATAACGCACTGCTCAACAGCAGGTCCACACCATAGACAACAAAGTCATGGAAGTGACTGAGAGGCTCCAACCAGCCCAGGACGAAGTGTGCCAAATGTTTGAGGATATTGAAGGACGAGGAATAGAGCTAGAACAAGTAGTTAGTGCAGTTGAAAAAATCTTAGAGGGACTTGCCAATGAAGCAGTTATCCAAGAGTTCGTCGAGTAGGAGGCCTTGGCGCAACAACAGGTCGAAGCAGCTTGAGCCAAGCTCAAGGATTTTGAGGCAAAGATACCCAAACCAGAGTGACTCGGGACGAGTCACAGGTGAGTGTTGGGGGCATGTTGGACCTTGACCAAGTTTTGAGGATCCTTGGTCTTGTTTGACCTAATTTGGGACTTTGACAGGCTGTCGAAGGCGGAGCGCAAGTCGAAGCAGAGATCGCAGGATATCAGCTCCTTGTTAGGGATTTTTGGGTTTTGGGATTACATAACGGGTATAGGGATGTTGACCCATGGGTTTACCCATGTTTAGGCCCATTTTGTAATGTATAAATATAAATCTAGGTGATGTAAGTAAAGGAGTGAAAGTGTGTGGTGCTAAGTGTTAAGTACAAGTGATAGTTGTACATGCTTTGTGCATGTTGTGTTAGACTTGCAAGGCTAAGTGCAAGTGAATATAAGAGATTGAGGAGAGGCTTGGTACCTAGCCAAGTGCTAAGTGAAAATTGTAAATTCTTTGTGCATGCTATATTGAGAACTTGCAGAGTTAAGTGCAACTGACTGTAAGAGACTGTGTAAAGGCTTTGTGCTGTAATCTAGCTTGGGGAAGGAGGATCTATCGAAGTGCATGCAAATCTCATGTCCTATGCAGAGTAGGATATTGTGGCTCTGTGCATGTAGAATATTGACATAAGACAATAAAAGAAAAGAAGAGTTGGTGGACGTAGTCCCAGGATGGGGGTGAACCACGTATATCCTGTGTTCCTATGCTTTGTGTGATGTATTTATGTGTTATGTGTTTACTTTCTTAGTGATTTGATGTAGATGAAATATAGATAGATATGTGATGCTTTATTCTTAATAATATGGATGAATGCTAGATCTAACCTATGTGAATGTGCTTAGTGCTTGAATATACTAGATCTAGGTGAATACTATGTTGACATGTTGTTAGGCTTTACCTGTGCTTTAAGTTAAGGCTAAATACTAATGATCCATAATTGCTAAGTGCTCTATTGAGGTGTTACAATCACAGATATGTGTCCTAGCTAAGGTTGCAGACACTGGAGTCCTCCAACCACCCCTGCCTCTACCTTGGGTGAGACTGCATCTACTTCGTAGTTGTTGTCAAAAGGGCTGATAGTTAGGGTTTTTTTGGTGCATTGTTGAAGTGTTGAACCATGGGTCTGCCCCTGTTCCAACAACACTCTCATGGCACTCGCAACATGCAAGGACATGGAGCAATGGTATGAAAGGGAGCAACAAGCAATAGAAATACTTGAGTACATTGATGCGGTCCAGCAGGGCCGAGACAAAGAAGAACATGGAATCCATATGTTAGGAAAAATTAGTCTTAATCGCATGAAGCAATCAACTAAGTATTGGGCTAATATGTCTCAAGACCCACACTGTGAAGTTAAAAAAAAATGGGTCAGATGCGAGAAACAATGGGGAAAAATCAACAAAGAAATGAAGGATATGGGATTCCCTGATTTCGGCACCCCCGACACCTTTGTCGACTTGTGAGACATAGTCGATTTGCATGTTAAGCAATAATCACTATGGGCTGAATATCTTGTGCAGATAACTGACACGGTACCAGGGCATGTGAAACAATTTATGGACCATCTTATTAGAGATTGAACTGTGCTACATTAGTTAAACTCCACTCTAGAAGTACCAGATTCATGCGATGGAAATCAGAGGGATACATGCGGCACCGATGGAGCAACACAGGTTCCCATGGGCTGAAACCTACAACAAATGGTTTATCAGTTGGTTCGAGTATGAGAAAAGTCATCCTTTCAGAGAACTATCTTGATTTGACTGTTAAATAAACTGTTAGGAGATGACTCCATGTGCCATATTTTGCTTTTCTTAAACTACACTTAGTCGTTGTTTTCAGATGAACTTTAGATTATAAATAAAGACATCGACTAATTAGTTAGAGTTTGATGGTTGTGGCAAGAACTCTTTATTTCTAGTTGTGAAGAATTGTTTTGAAGTTGCTTTGAATTGAGAAGTCCTTCTGGACCAAAGACAAGTTATTTTCATCAACTGCATGTGTGATTCGACATGGAGAAGAACTATTTCCTATCATGTTCCATGAAGGATGTTGTAATGAGTAAGAGCAATTAATTTTTTTGTCAAGTTATCTGGTGCAATGTTTTTTTGTTCTTTGCTTTAATGATGAAGATGGATCGTTGTGTTATTATGTAATGAATGATTCTGGTAAATGAATTATTTTTCTTGCCATTATCCCATTGCATATGTGTTTTCTTTCTGGTAGTTAGTATCTCAAATAGTAATTGGATTCTCTCATGGTTAACATATTAGTACTAGAACCGTGGTATAAAATTGTCATCTGCATGCTTGAGCAGCAGGTTATCCCAAGTTCAACCTTTCCCCTTAGTTAATCTTAATTCCATTTTTTTTGCCAAGTTGGTTTATACCGGATTATATCTCATATCGTTCCCACCCAAGAGAAAATATACAAAAGAGAATAGTCCAAACTAAAGGAAGAGACTTCACAAGAAAACGTAAAGCCCATTGATAATTTGGACAGATCGCAAGATCTGGAGAACCATTCCACTATTAAACGTTGCAGAGTCTAATCGGGCCTCGGTGGTAGGTTTGGTTCCTACTATTGAGTCAATGGATTTAAGACCCATAAACAGGTTGTTAATGCAATTATAGGAGGATTAGTAAACTCTATATTTGTAAAAGTGATGCATTGTAAATTAGAAAAATAAATTTGGGACAAACTTAAAATTATCTATGAAGCAGATGGAAAAGTTAAGCAAGAAAAAATTCAAACATATGATGACTTTTCAATCAAGAAAAGTGTGAGTATTGTTGATGGGTATTAAATCCCTTGAATCAACAACAGGAACCAAACCCACCACTGAGGCCCAATCAGGCTCTGCATGTTTAAAATGGAATGGTTCTCCAGATCTTGTGATCCGACCAATTTATCTATGGGCTTTATGTCTTCTTGTGAAGGCTCTTCCTTCAGTTAAGATGATTTTTTTTTTGTACTTCTCTTGGGTGGGGCTAGTATGAGAGATGCAAGACAATATAAACCAACTTGACAAATAACAGGACAAATTTTTAACTATTGGGAAGAGGTCAAGCTTGGGATAAGTCGCTACACAAACATGCAAATAGTGATTCTATGCCAAAGGGCCTAGTACTAATACATTAACCAAATGAGAATCCAATTACTGTTTGAGAAAACTAATTAACAGAGAGAAAACACATATTCAATCAATATCACGGTAAGAAAAATAATTCATCTACCATAACATTCATCACATAACAACACAACGATTTTATCTTCGTCATTAAAGCAAAGAACACCAAAACATTGTACCAGATAACTTGACAACATAATTAATTTCTCTTACTCATTTACTGCATCATTCATGGAACATGATAGGAAGTAATTCTTCTCCAACTCCAATCACATACATATGATGAAAATATCTTTTCTTTGGTCCAGAAGGACTTCTCAATTCACAACAGTCTCAAAATAGTTATCAACAACCAAAAAAGAAAGAGTTCTTACAACAAGAATCGACCTCTGACTAATTGGTCGATGTCCTTATTTACAATATAAATTTCAACCAAAATTAAAAGTTAAGTATAGTTTGAACCAAACAAAAATCGCCACGTGGTGTTATCATCTAACAGTTTCTTCAACAATCCCCTTGAGATGTTTCTTGAAAAGAGTGACTCCTTTCATATTCAAACAAGTTGATAAATAGCTCTTAACAAGTGTTGGCCCACGAAAATCTCTATTGTTCCATTGGAGCCACATATATCCCCCTGATGTCTATTGCATGTGCCCGATACTTTTTTAGACCGAAGTTCAATTGTTGAAGCATGGTTCGGGCTCTAATCGGATGTTGTACAAACTATTGTACTTTCCCTGGCCTTGCATCAGTTATCTTTGCAAACTCTTCGGTCCAAAGTGAGTCATGTTCCGCATATAACTTGACCACTTCGCTCAAGTCGATAAACTTATCGGGGGTGACAAATTCAAAGAGCCCATTGTACTTCATTATTTTATTGAATTTATCCGAGTGCTTCTGGCATCTGTTCCATTATCCTTGGATTTCTTTGTGTGGGTCTTGAGACATTTTAGCCCAGTATTCAGCTGATTGCTTCATGCGATTGAGACTGCTTTTACCCACAAGTTGAATTCCATGTTCTTCCTTCTCTCAGCCTTGTTGGACTGACTCAATGTACTCAAGCCTTTCTATCGCCTGTTGCGCTTTCTCATACCATCGCTCCATCTCCTTACATGTCATGAATTCCATGAGAGTGTCCTCCTGGAATTCGGCTACATTCAAGATTAACGGGTTCCTTTCCTTCTTGAACTAGTTGTAAACTCTATCGCACTCATATTTCAGACACACAGTGGTCTGCGTAGCACCCTTATAGTAGTCGGAAAGATGGCGCAGGTGTTTGAGCTCCTTCAGGGTGTCGGCTAATTCCTTTTCATCCCTCCTATCCCTATCCTAGGCGGTATCTGAGAGGG
>SNQJ01S0037297.1:60081-86648 GCA_010110895.2 Picea sitchensis
ACAATGGCCTTCCTCTTTTGATCATAGGAGATCGCATAGATGTCTGCTTCCTCATATACCAGCTCTGGTATCTATTGATCACCCCATGTGAGGTTGTCTCCCAGGCTACCCGCGGTGTATATCTATTCAAGAGTGGGATCTTGAACCTCATCGTTTTGTCTTGTGGGTCCGATCTCTATTTTTCACTCGTTGGGGATTTGGATATTCGGAAAAATAAATATGGCGAGTACATATTTGTTGCTTACTTGTATGTCAACTGTAGATCTATTGATTTCCTTTTGTGAAGATCCTTTCTCAGTATCCTCTTATTCAAATTGATCATTCAAACTTTCTTTGGTTTTCGGATCATCGGGTTATTTTGTGTCGAGGCTACCTTCGACTTCTATTTCCTTTTGTGAGGCCTGCTTGTCTTGAACCTCAGGCTTAGGGGAAGGGATTTTATCAGGACCTTCTTCCTCTTGGACATGCACCAAGGTGTCATGAGCGAGCTCCAAACTCTCGTCATTTTTGTATATATGTATAAGTGTGCTCAATGGATTCGACGCTTGTGCTTCTATTGCAACCCAACCTGTATCTGGTTTAGTTGCCCCTCCTTTCGAGGGATTGATTGGAAATGTTGTAGATTCAAGGTTTCCTAACCCATTGGTGTTATCAGGAATTATGGAACTAGGATCACTTGACTCTGTCAGGACGCTTTGGACAGTAGTTGAAATCATAGGTCTTATGATAAGGTACAGGCCATCCTGCATCCATTTCATTTGAAGCTGAGTTTGTTGGTATAAAAGTGCGCCCCTCTCTTTTGTAGTTTGATCTTTAGGGAGATCCCTGATTTGTAATGGGGATTCTTGATGAGCTCTCGTAGCCTCAATGTCTTCTTGATGATCACTTATTCCTTCCTCCAATTCATATGCTACTGCTCTTGTCGGGTGTCAAACAATTTATTGAACTGCCTGTTCCAAATACGTTGCCTACTCTTTGTAGCTCATATATTTAAACCTGGTTCCTCGAGGATCAATCTTCCTGGCCACCACCTCATCCCAGTCTTGATCATTTTCAGTGAAAATTTCATCTTCGAACCGGTCATGGGCATAAGGCCAACAAGATGATACCTACGACGTGTGTTGTAGAACAAGTCCCTTGGTATCATGTTTGCAGAATTGGCCATTTTGGAACCAAAATTCTAATTAACCTAGCCCAAGTTGCTTATCATGCATGGTGTCTTTGACCATGTAGAAGACAATGTGAAACCCATATGATATGAAAGACCGCTTCTTGTATTTTACTAAAGTTGCATTGTATCCTTGCAGGATGGTTTGATAGCAAATTTCCCCTAACACTAGACAGTCGGGAACATAAATGGGTAATAAGTGGGGTGCCCTCATGGCGCCAAAAGTCCTAATGTAGGTTTCTCTTTCATCTAAATACTAGTAACCAATTTTGGCTATAACCTTCTTTGCTTCATCTCGCAGCCTAGGGCATTCTTTCCTGAAGAGAAAAAAGTAAATGAGTGCAATAAACTGATCACAGATAACATCATAGGAATTCTTGTACCTGTTTTCCCATAAGATGTTGAAGTATACATGGATTGTGAGTTCTGAAGAGTGTCAATTCAGGTTCATCCCAAAGAAATCGTTCCTGGAACAGATGTCATCCAGTAAATACGAGGCCATGTAGAAGGTAGGGGTATCTCCCTCCTTCAACACCTAAGCCTTTCTTATGCAGGTGCTCAACTGTTTGGATGTCATGGCATCCCAATTAAAGCCTGCGCCTAAAATGGTGACTATAAAATCCAGAGGCATCCAAGCTTCTGAAAATCGGGAGCAGTCCTTCTACCCATGTAACCTGCAGAGTAGAGCCATGAGATATATGTATGGTTCCGTGAGATTGGCTATTGGGTACCAGCCAGTAGTCCGGTTCATGAATTTTTTGTCTTCCATCCACCAAGATGCCATGATTTTGCTGGTATCATGTGATGCATAGAAACTCAGGACGGAATCAGTGCTCAGTTTTAGCTCAGAGTCCTTGAACTTGTAGTAACTCTAAACTTCTAATGGAAGGAAAACCCCAACGCATTCACCATTATCATCATTAATCATACATTTTTGTGCATCAACGTGGTCAATAAGATACTTCAAAACCTCAATGCAAGGAAAGAGTGAAGACCGGCTTTCCACCATGTGCAAATAATCCCTACGAATATTTGGGAGGGCATCGTCATTGAGATTCCTTGTCTTAGGGTCGTTGTGCGATGTATACTAGAGGGGTTCCTCCCTCTTGATTTTCCTGAACACTTCTTCCTAGTGAGGAAAAGTTGTCTTGTATCCAATACTCACCTTTGTATCTATGAATTTTGGGGGATGGACAAAAGGCTCCTTGGTGATCGTCTTAATGACAAACACCGACTTGGGAGGGAACTCTAATTGTCTTGCAACTGCTGAGGAGGATCCCTCTCCTACTTATGATTCTTGTAGCTTTCATACTCTTGGCGATTTCCTGGTGGAAGGCTTCTTCGGAGGCATTGTCCCTACAATTAAAACTCGCCCTTTAAAAACGTATACAGAGCAACATTGGGTGAGAAAATATAAAATGGAGTGTAAAACCATTAAGCGGACCCATACCTGTAATGCTTGCTAAGATAACTATTTAATACTCACTAGACTTTGCATGCTTCCTCCAGACTGTTAGCTTCGCTCTTCTGTCTATTCTGAATTTCTTGCTACGCATAATGGGATCACACACAATTTCTCGAAAAGGATATAATTGGGGAGATACTCTCAGTAATATCAATTAGTTAATATGAGTAATGAATGCAGATTCAAAATAAACCACTATTGGATTTCTGTGGATAAATCTTAACTGGTTNTATTGTATCAATGAGTTTAATGGTTATTTTTTATTCACGCATGAGTCAGTAACTAATGCGCGATCCACGAATTAACTAATAACTATAAGTGCAACGTACCTAACACATTCAGGGGTTAACATGTCTTGTCACGTCACGTCACCCAGTGAATGGATCGAGGGTCGGCTAGTATCTGTGTGTACTCCCGATACTATCCTTTTGATAAAACTTTCGATACCAATGATATCCAAGATTGGTGATTGGGAGAAAGTTCAGGTGCGTAGTCTATCAGTGGGTCATCATCTTCATAAGATTTCGTCTTCGAAAACGTTTCGGGAGTTGACGGTCAATGAAGTCATTATTCTATTTGCACGATGCTTACTATTATACTTATCTGTTGAAGCCAAATGAATTGGTCTTCAACAAATTCTCTGCCAAGGCTTATTCGCATAAAAGAAAATCTTTCATCGGCCGATGTTGATGAATGTCGACACTCAGCTACTTTGAATTCTCAAACGATTTCACCATCTTTAAATTTTACCGATGTCGAACTTCAAGTAGTTGTTAAGTCCCTTTTAAATTTAAGATGACTCTTTGTTCTATGTTTAAGCAAACTTTACTTAATTCAATCATGAAACATATAAGATAAGAAAAAGAATAAGTTTCATACTGAAGTGAAAATAGGCAATGTAGAGGGTCAAGTGGTACCCAAAAGGAAATGGTCATAGACGTTTTAGGGTGTGTTGAGTGTTCAACAAATGGTGATTCATTGGGCGAATGCAGAATATCTGGTTCCCCTTTGTTTTCCTTAGGGTAATAATTCCACACAAAACATGAAGCACACATATTTATTCATACATACATGTATATATATATATATTATTTTTTTTATATTGAAACTATTGTTTTAGGGCCTGGTTGTTTACTAGGAGGGCATCAGGTTCCCCCCTTAGATTTTGCAACCGATAACTACCTGCCCCAATTTTCTCATCCACTTGGAAAGGCCCAAGCCATAGGCTCTAGAACTTGGAGTGTTTCCCTTTTGGTTGATTTTCCCTATCCCACTTCAGAACTAAGTCTCCTACTTCAAAGTTCTTTTCCTTAGCCTTATGCTTATCAAACCATCTTTTCACTATTTGTTGGTGGGCTAGGAATTTTGACTTAGCCTTTTCTCTTTCTTCTTCCAGTATGAGCAAAGTGTTGATTCTTTGTTGCATGGTCGAGGATGGTTCCTCGTTAGAATCTTGGGCCAATTGAAGAGATGGAAGATAGAGCCCATTTAGGAGGATGGCTTCTTGCCCATAAACCATAAAATATGGGGAATTTCCTATAGCTTCTTTCGGTGTGACCCTATCATCCCATAGAGAATTATGAAGTAGATTATGACAATTTATTTGGTTATCCGTAACCATATTCTTTAATATCCTTACCAGGTTTTTATTTGTTGATTATGCCACACCGTTTCCCTGAGGGTAATAATTTGCAGAGTACTTGATTATGATCCCTTTGTCCAGAGAAAACTCTGTCAATAAGGTAGAAGAGAAATAATTTGCATTGTCAAAGACCAGAATAGAGGGAACACCAAACCTTGTGATCAGTTGTTGTTCTATAAATTGTATTACTACCTTCTTATTTACCCGAGTCAGAGGAATGGCCTCTGACCATTTTGTGAAATAATTGGTGGTAGTAAGAATATACTTGTGCAATTTTGAAGAGCTCAGGGTAATTTCCCCTATTATGTCTAACCCCCACTTTTCAAAAGGCCTTGAGATAGTCACAAGATGAAGTGGGATTGCTGCCTTTTTATCCTTTCCAATGCTTATTTGACAAGTCTTACAGTTCCTAGCGTAGGTATGAGCATCTTTGAATAAGGTGGGCCAGTAATAGTCGGCTCTCAGAATCTTATGAGCGGTGATGCTTCCTACAAAATGTCCCCCAGCGGGGCCGTCGTGGAGTTCTTTTAGCACTTTATTAGTGTCTTCTCGTTCGATACATATCAATAGTACTGCATCATAGTTGATCTGCAAGAAAACCGAATTTATAAGGAGATACTGTGCATATTTTAACCTCAGTGCTCTCCTTTCCTTAGGATTGAGGTTCTCGAGACAAGTCCTGTGATGTAGAATATAAGTTAAATCCTTGTACCAGGAGCCTTGTCCTGGGAAGATGTATTTTATTTCATTACACCATAGTGCTATTTCATTTTCCCACCTAGAATCTGGAATTGCTTGATCCTGGGCTTCGGCTGCGAGCTTGCACAAAACTTTTCATTTTACTAGTTTGGTGGGTTTTATATCTAGATCAAATTACTAGATTACTACCATCCAGTTCCCTCTCCTTTCCCCCATTTCTTATTGGGTAAACATGGATCGGACCGCAGGGTGTGGCACAATCACCTTAATGTGATTCTTGAGGATGTAAGACTTGAAATGCTTCACTGCCTTATAGACCATGTAGGCCTGTTTTTCTATGGCAGGGTAATTGAGATCAACTCCTTGAATATTGGTACTCATAAATGACACTAGGGATTCGTTGTTGTCATCATCCTTTGAGTCAAAACCGTAGATAGCGATTGGTCGGAGGCGAAAGTATAGAGGGAAAAATCTCTATTAAAATCGGGACTTCGCAACATTGGGGCCCAGGATATGGAAGCTTTGATATTTATGAAGGTATATTTGTTCCCTTCATCCCACCTAAATTAGGCATCCTTACGGATCATCTTTTGTAAGGGTTTGATGATTTTGGTGAAGTTGAGAGTGAATTTCCTTACAAAGTTGATTTGCCCGAAAAAGGACTGCATAGATTTCTTGTTATGGGGTAGCGGGAGTTGAGCTATGGCCTTAATCCTTTAGGGGTCTTATTGAATCCCTTCTTGCGATATAATATGGCCTAACAACTTACCTTCCTCGACACCGGAAATAGTTTTCTTAGGGTTCAGAGATATACCATATTTCCTGCATCTCTCAAAAATCTGAGTTAAGTGTCAGATGTGATCTTCTCTATTCTTCGAGTACACTATAACATCATCTAAATAAACTACCACACATTTATTGATAAGTCATCAGAAAGCTACGTCCATGGCCCTTTGGAAGGTTTCTCCTACGTTGATTAAACCGAAAGGCATGAGTTTATAAGCGAAGGTTCCCCATTTGGTTCGGAAGGTGGTTTTTAAACGATCTTCTTCTGAAACCAATACTTGGTTGTAGCCTAAGAAACCGTCTAGTAGGGAGAAAATATCTAAGCCCGATACAGTCTACAAGAATTGTTCCATCGAAGGGATAGGATAACTGTCTTTTTCAGAAGCTCTGTTGAGGTTCCAGAAATCCACGAATAATCAAATTTCTCCCGACTTTTTCCTCACCAGAACAATATTTGCTACCCAGGTGGAATGCCTAACTTGGAAAATTATCTTCGCATCTAAAATCTTCCTTAACTCCTGATGCATGAGAGGTTCCATGGATAGATGATACTTTCAGATCTTTTGCTAGAAAGGTTTTATTTCAGGTTTCAAAGGGATGGTGTGTTGAATAATGCGGGATTCATACATTTTCAAATACTTATAGGACCATGTGAAGATGTCCTGATATTGTCTAAATAATTTGAGGTAAGTTTTCCTCTCTTCCTTAGATATGGTTTTGCCGAGGTTCACATTCTTTGGGTTCTCTGGGGTTCCAAGATTTAAAGTTTCATGGAGGGGAAAGAGCTACCAGTCTTTGCATTTTTAGGTCCTTTAAATCATTCCTTCAGATCAAACAGATTCTCTAGATTAGCTACCCCCCTCAGGATTGTGTGAGCCTTTGATTCTATTCGAAGATCAGTTCCTATTGATTTCTCTTGGAACTCTTCATCGTCAATAGCGATATCTTTGAAATTGTCTTGGTTGGTTAAGAATTTTATGATATGTTCATCTCCCTCAAAGACTTTCCAATTAAAAATGTTATTAGGTACCGATGGTTTGTAGAGTAGTTCTACAGTGAATCGGGAGGCTTCATAATCTTCTAGAGGCGACAGTCTGGAAGCAGTCGTGGCTAAGGAGTCAGAAAGAATATTCTTTGCCCTAGGAATCACCGTGATATTGAAAGCCTCAAAGTGCTCTATTAACCTATGCACCTCCTACTAGTAGTTCTTAAGGTGAGGTGAATTGAAATGTATAGTATTCGTTACTTATCTAACAATAATTTCAGAGTCTCTGAAAACTTTCAATTCTTTTACATCTAGATCTATGGCTTTCTTTAACCCTTGTACTAGAGCTTCATACTCGACAGTGTTGTTGGTACATTTGAATTCTAGTCTACAGGACAGGAAATGATGTTTACCCTTATAATCGATGAGGATGCACCCTGCTCCTGACCCTTCTTGTGATTTAGATCCATCAAAATAGAGGGTCCAAATGGGTGAATGACAGTCTCTCCTTTATCTTTCCTCTTTAATGTTTTATTCTCTAATATTTTCTCCCACAAGTCCAAGCATGGATTTTTGACAGAAGAGAGAGTCTCCCGTCATCATCAATGATTCTTCTTGGAAAATCATTTTAGAGTTTTGGGTAAACAAAACATTAGATAGGAGAGGAGAAAATTTCCCAAAATGGGAATCACAGGAATAATTACCCAACATGGGAAAGTCCGTGGATGTTGGTTCGTTCGGGGTTTCTAGATCAGTGACCGTATGCTTTAGATATTTCTCCCTATCAATCCTCATTATGTTGTTGTATCCGTTCAGTGGTAGCCAAAGGTGTGCCCAATATGTACTGAAATATCCATTGATATTTTCAGACCAATATCGACTCAGTAATAGCCAATATCCCTCTAGGATATCTACTACAATGATGTTTATAAATTGCAAAAAATTAGGATGTGTCGTTATCCTAATCGTCACATCTTTGAGTTCTCCCATGAACTTGACTTGGGTTCTATCTAATTCTATGACATGCTTATCACTTTTGAGAGGGACAACGCCTAATTTATTACAAATGGCCAAGGGCATCACGTTGGAGGATGCCCCAGAATCTACCAAGCAATTTTGAAGGTTCTTGTTGAAGACTTCAAACGTCAAGAGGAAAGGTGGAACAAAGAGATTTTCCCTCCTATCTCTCAAACATGTGTTCATAGTTGGCTTTCTCAGCAGATCGGTGGAAGACATACTTCTTTCTAGATCGCTTGCCGCCACCAGGTTTCCTACGAAGTTTAGAGCCTGCATTAGAAAGTCTTTATGTTGGGGGATCCTACACATTTTCATAACAGATATGTTGGCCCTTACCTTTTTCAAATCTTCAACCACATTATAATATAGTTTGGGCGATTCCCGAGTGTGAATGATTATAGGCTTCTTGCTGAAAGAGGAAGGCTTTTTCAGGCGATCGAGATTTTCTTTATTGTTCGAGACTTGGGTGGCGTCGACATCTTTCGATCCTAGTGGAACCTTAATTTGCATCTATATCACTGAGACTTCCACGGGTCGTTCCTGGGACTCAAATAGGTCACTGGAAGGCATTATCAGGTCAGGATCCCATACCATCATGGTCATGTCTTGTGGTGGATCAATCTCTTTTTGATTGGAACTATTGATAACCGAACTATTTGTTTGTTCAGCTAGGGGGACTTCATCTAGGAATCGATTAGCCATCAAATTCATGGCGTGCACCCATTAGGGGGAGTTTATTTTAGAGTGGTTTTTCTGGTGATACACGCAGAAAGAATCAGACACAACGTTCCCTAGATCAATATTTAAGTTGGCTCGGGGAGGTTCAATTGCTTTGAACAAAGGGTTTCTTTTAAAGAAAGGATTATAGGGCCTTTGGCCTAGGTTTCCCTCCCCTACGCTTATGTTCATCTCTATAATCTCATTTGATAATTTCTTAACCATGCGTTGCAGATCCTCTATATCCCCATTACCCTTGTTGGGAGTTTGTTCAGTCTATTTTCCTGACGGTCTAGTTAAAATGAGTCCTCTCCTAGGAGGGGGATGGGTCTCTCTTATCACTAAAGAATCCTAGCCTCCTTACATCCTTTCATCTGGAAATCTATCGTCTTGGATTCTTCAAAATTTTCTTCAAGGGTTTGCTTAGCGGCTCTTTTCACAAACATAAAAATAGAAGCCGGAAGCACATTGGCATAAACCTCGATTTGCAATTCTTGAGTTGGTTTAACAACGGGATGGAATTTGTTTAAAATGGTCATGAATATTTGATTGAAATATTTGACCCTCTCTTTTGGGGTCATGGTGACTACGAACAACTCATCCATCAGGGCTCCTGTAGTAGTTTCTTCCGCAAATTTGTCTAAAAAATCTTTTAGGAACTTAGTCCAACTGGTTATAGAGCCTACTGGAAAACTAAAATATCACATGGAAGCTGAATTTTCAAACATGTAGGGAAAACGTCTTCAGACTACATATTCATGTTGAAAATTCATCAGCCTGATCGCAAGTATGAATTTCTTGATATGATCTTTAGGTAAACTTGAAGTCTCGGGATCATACTTGGGGAGCATATTTTTCGGGTGGCGAGGAAGATTATGTACTCGTCTGGGGATGGCCACATCATCTCCAGCCAACCAAGGTTAGCTTTCTTGGAGTGGGATTTCCCTTTCCTCCCCATGATTATTATTACCTTCCATATCTTCGGAATCCGAGTTGAGCTCCTCTTCTTCCGAAAAATTGTTTGGCTCAGAGATATTTCCAGCTTGCATTTCGAGTATTAGATTAAGAGATTCTTGGATTTTGGTAATCGTGAAATCTATCAAGTATTATATGAAGTGTATGAAAACTTATTTGGAAGTACTAACCACTAGTCTGCTTTGTTTTTTTCTTCGATGAAGGATAGGAGCTAAGGACAACGCACCGATTTTTTGGGCGCAAGATCTAGTGATTCTCTGGAACTGATTCACTTCCTCGTGAGGAAGGGCGTAAGGTATTTTATGGTGAAAAGGTTCTTCCTCAGGCTGGGGTGAGTTACCCATTTCAGGAGTACTCAGTAAGTGTGGGATCTTTGTTGAATGAATAGCCATGCATGTGGACCATTACGAATCTGTAGGTTGATCGAAATACTATATAAATTATATACTCAACCATTCATTCTTAGGCCCTCCTTCTAGCACCAGTTCTGTTGATGGGTATTAAATCCCTTAACTCAACAACAAGAACCAAACCCACCAGTGAGGCCCAATTAGACTCTGCAGCATTTAAGATGGAATGGTTCTCTAGATCTTGCGAACTGGCCGATTTATCGATGGGCTTTATTTTTTCTTGTGAAGGCTCTTCCTTCAATTAAGACGGTTTTTTTCTATACTTCTCTTGGGGGGGGGCTAGTATGAGAGATGCAAGCCAGTATAAACCAACTTTGCAAATAACAGGACAAATTTTTAACAATTGGGAAGAGTTCAAGCTTGGGATAACCCGTTTCTCAAACATGCAGACAGTGATTCTATGCCAAAGGACCTAGTACTAATACATTAAGCAAATGAGCATCCAATTACTATCTAAGAAAACTAATTAACAGAAAGAAAACACATATGCAATGAAGATCACGGTAAGAAAAATAATTCATCTACCATAACATTCATCACATAACAACACAACGATTTAATCTTCGTCATTAAAGAAAAGAACACCAAAACATTGCACCAGATAACTTGACAACAAAATTAATTGCTCTTACTCATTTACTACATCATTCAGGGAATAGGATAGGAAGTAATTCTTCTCCAACTCCAATCACAAACATCTGATGAAAATAGCTTGTATTTGGTCCAGAAGGACTTCTCAGTTCATAGCAGTCTCAAAATAGTTATCAACAACCAAAAAATAAAGAGTTCTTATAGCAACCGTTGACCTCTAACTAATTGGTTGATGTCCTTATTTATAATATAAAATTCAACAGAAATTAACAACTAAGTATAGTTTGAACCAAACAAAAATTTCCACGTGGTGTTATCATCTGACAGTTTCTTCAACATTCCACCCGAGATGTTTCTTGAAAAGGGTGTCTCCTTCCATATTCAGACCAGCTAATAAATATCTCTTCACAAGTGTTGGCCCACGAAAAGCTGTGTTGTTCCATTGGAGCCACATATATCCCCCTGATGTTTGTTGCATGCGCCCAATACTTTGTTAGACTGAATTTCAATTGCTGAAGCATGGTTCAGGCTCTAATTGGATGTTCTGCAAACTGTTGTACTTTCCATGGCCTTGCATCAGTTAAATTTATGAAATCTTCACTCAAAAGTGAGTCTTGTTCGGCATATAACTTGACCACTTTGTTCAGGTTGATAAACTTATCCTGGGTGCCGAACTTGGGGAGCCCGATGTACTTCATTAT
Source organism: Picea sitchensis (assembly GCA_010110895.2). Taxonomy (NCBI): domain Eukaryota; kingdom Viridiplantae; phylum Streptophyta; class Pinopsida; order Pinales; family Pinaceae; genus Picea; species Picea sitchensis. The sequence goes on from SNQJ01S0037297.1 coordinate 71,238, forward strand.
TTTATTGATTTTATCCCAGTGCTTCTCGCATTTGGTCCATTGTCCTTGGATTTCTTTATGTGGGTCTCAAGACATTTTAGCCCAGTATTAGGTTGATCGCTTCATGTGATTGAGACTTATTTTACCCACAAGATGAATGCGATGTTGTTCCTTCTCTCGACCCTATTAGACTTCCTCAATGTACTCGATCCTTTCTACCATCTATTGTGCTTTCTCATACCATCGCTCCATCTCCTTACATGTCATGAATGCCATGAGAGTGTCCTCCTGGAATTCAGCTACATTTGAGATTAACAGGTGCCTTTACTTCTTGAACTCATTGTAAACTCTACCAAATTCATCTTTCAGATACAAAACGGTTTGCGTAGTACCCTTATAGTAGTCAAAAAGATGGTGTAGGTGTTCGAGCTCCTTCAGGGTGTCGACCAATTCCTTTTCATCCCTCCTGGATCTATATTGGGTGGCATCTGAGAGGGATTTTCCTACGTTGATTAGTTCAGATGCACGGGTGTCTGCAGTGTTGATTAAGTTCTCCTCTGTGGTAATCAATATGGATTGATCCAAAGTGATCCTTCACTTCTTTGTGGTCCTTTGAATGATGGGCTTCCTCTTTTGATCATAGGAGATTGTCGGGTGTAGGCTCTAGTGATTCTCTGGAACTGATTCACTTCCTCATGAGGAAGGGCATGAGGTATTTTAGGGTGAAAAGGCTCTTCCTCAGGCTGGGGTGAGTTACCCATTTCGAGAGTACTCAGTAAGTGTGGGATGTCTGTTGAATGACTAGCCATGCATGTGGACCATTACAAATCTGTAGGCTATTCAAAATACTATACAAATTATATACTTAGCCATCCATTCTCAGGCCCTCCTTCTAGCACCAATTTTGTTGATGGGTCTTAAATCCCTTGACTCAACAACAAGAACCAAACCCGCCAACAAGGCCTAATTAGACTCTACAGCGTTTAAGATGGAATGGTTCTCTATATCTTGCGATCCAACCGATTTATTGATGGGCTTTATGTTTTCTTATGAAGGCTCTTCCTTTAGTTAAGACGGTTTTTTTTTTTGTACTTCTCTTGGGTGGGGCTGGTATGAGAGATGCAAGCCAGTATAAACCAACTTTACAAATAACAGGACAAAGTTTTAACGATTGGGAAGAGGTCAAGCTTGGGATAACTCGCTGCTCAAACATGTAGGCAGTGATTCTATGCCAAAGGGCCTAGTACTAATACATTAACCAAATGAGAATCCAATTATTGTCTGAGAAAACCAATTAACAGAAAGAAAACACATTTGCAATCAAGATCATGGTAAGAAAAATAATTCATCTACCCTAACATTCATCACATAACAACACAACGATTTTCTCTTCATCATTAAAGAAAAGAACAACAAAACATTGCACCAGATAACTTGACAACATAATTAATTTCTCTTACTCATTTACTGCATCATTCATGGAACAAGATAGGAAGTAATTCTTCTCCAACTCCAATCACATACATATGATGAAAATAGCTTGTCTTTGGTCCAGAAGGACTTCTCAGTTCATAGAAGTCTCGAAATAGTTATCAACAACCAAAAAATAAAGAGTTGTTACAACAACCATCGACCTCTGACTAATTGGTTGATGTCCTTATTTATAATATAAAATTCAACCAAAATTAACGACTAAGTACAATTTGAACCAAACAAATATCGCCACGTGGCGTTATCGTCTAATAGTTTCTTCAACAGTCCACCTGAGATGTTTCTTGAAAAGGGTGAATTCTTTCATATTCAGACCAACTGATAAATATCTCTTCACAAGTGTTGGCCCACGAAAATCTGTGTTGTTCCATTGGAGCCACATATATCCCTCGGATGTTTGTTGCATGTGCTGAGTACTTTGTTAGAATGAAGTTCAATTGCTGAAGCATGGTTTGGGCTCTGATCAGATGTTCTGCAAAATGTTGTACTTTCCATGGCCTTGCATCGGTTATCTTTACGAACTCTTCAGTCCAAAGTGAGTCCTGTTCGACATATAACTTGACCACTTCACTCAGGTTTATAAAATTATCATGGGTGTTGAACTCAGGGAGCCCGATGTACTTCATTATTTTCTTGATTTTATCCCAGTGCTTCTCGCATTTGGTCGATTTCCCTTGGATTTCTTTATGTGGGTCTCGAGACATTTTAGCCCAGTATTCGGTCAATCACTTCATGCGATTGAGATTTCTTTTACCCACAAGACAAATTCCATGTTGTTCCTTCTCTTATCCCTACTGGACTGCCTCAATGTACTCGAGCCTTTCTACTACCTGCTACGCTTTCTCATACCATTGCTCCATTTCCTTACATGTCGCGAATGCCATGAGAGTGTCCTCCTGGAATTCAGCTACATTAGAGATTAACAAGTGCCTTTCCTTATTGAACTCATTATAAACTCTACTGAACTCATCTTTCAGATACACAATGGTCTGCGTAGTACCCTTATAGTAGTTGGCAATATGGCATAGGTGTTCGAGCTCCTTCAAGGTGTCATTCGATTCCTTTTCATCCCTCATGTCTCTATCCTGGGTGGCATCTAAGAGGGATTTTCCTACGTCGATTAGTTCAAATGCATGGGTGTCTGCAGTGTTGATTAAGTTATCCTCTGTGGTAATCAATATGGATTGATCGAAAGTGATCCTTTGCTTCTTTGCAGTCCTTTGAACGATGACCTTCCTCTTTTGATCGTAGCAGATTTCATAGTTGTTTGCTTCCTCATCTACCGTATCTGGTATCTGTTGATCACCCCATGTGAGGCTATCTCCTAGGCTACCCATGGTGTATATCTATTCAAGAGTGGGCTCTCGAACCTGGTCATTTTTTCTTGTGGGTCTGACCTCTATTTGTCACTCGTTGGGGATTTGGGTATTGGGAAAAATAGAGATGTCGGGTACATATTTGTTGCTTACTTGTTTGTTGGCTGTAGAACTGTCGATTTCCTTTTGTGAATATCCTTTCTCAGTATCCTCCGATTCAGGTTGATCATTCAGAATTGCTTTGGTTTCTGGCTCATCGGGTTCTTTTGTGTCGAGGCCACCTTCGGCTTTTGTTTCCTTTTGTGAGACCTACTTGTCTTGAACCTCAGGCTCAGGGGAAGGGGTTTTCTCACAACCTTCTTCCTCTTGGACATGCATCGGGGTGTCACGAGTGGGCTCTGAAATCTCATCGTTGTTGTATATATGTATAAGTGTGCTCAATGGATTGGGTGCTTGTGTTTCTATCGACACCCAACCTGTCTCTGGTTGAGTTTGTTGGTATAAAACTATGCCTATATCTTGTGTAGTCTGATCTTCAGGGAGATCCCTGATTTGTACCAGGGATTCCTGATGAGCTCCCGCAGCCTCAATGTCTTCTTGGGGATCACTTATTCCTTCCTCAAATTCATATGCTACTTCTCCTACCAGTTGTTGGCCAATTTATTGAACTAATTTTTCCAAATACATTGTCTGCTCTTCGTAGCTCATAGATTTAAACTTGGTTCCTCGAGGATCAACCTTCCTGGCCACCACCTCATCCCAGTCTTGAGTGTTTTCAGTGAAAATTTCATCTTCGAACCGATCATGGTCATAGGGCCACTAAGATGATACCTATGATGTGTGCTATAGTACAAGGCCCTTGGGATCATGTTTGTGGAATTGGCCACTTTGGAACCGAAATTCTAATTGACCTAGCCCAAGTTTCTTAGCATGTGCAGTGTCTTTGACCATGTAGATGCCAATATGAAACCCATACGGTATGAAAGCCTGCTTATTGTCTTTTACTAAAGTTGCATTCTATCCTTGTAGGATGGTTTGATAGAAAATTTCCCCTAACACTAGCCAATTGGGAACATAAATGGGTAATAAGTGGGGTGCCCCCATGGCACCGAAAATCCCGATGTAGGTTTTTCTTTCATCTAAATACCAGTGACCAATTTTGGATATAACCTTGTTTGCTTCATCTGATAGCCTATGGCATTCTTTCCTGAAGAGAAAAAAGTAAACGCATGCAATAAACTGATCACAAATAACAGCATAGGATTTCTTGTACCTGTTTTCCCATAAGATGTTGAAGTATACATGGACCAAGAGCTCCAAAGAGTGCCAATTCAGGTTCATCCCAGAGAAAGTGTTCCTGGCACAGATGGCATCTAGTAGATACGAGACCATGTAGAAAGCAGGGGTATCTCCCTCCTTCAGCACCTGAGCCTGTATTATGCAGGTGCTCAGTTGTTTGGAGATTATGGCACCCCAATTGAAGCCTGCACCTGAAATGGAAACTATAAAAGCCAGAGGCATCCAAGCTTCTGAAAACCGAGAGTAGTCCTTCTCCCCATGTAACCTGCAGAGTAGAGCCATGAGGTATATGTATGGTTCCTTGAGATTGGTTGTTGGGTACCAGCCAACAGTCTAGTTCGTGAATTTTGTGTCTTCCCTCCACCAAGATGCCATCATTTTTTTGGTATTGTGTGATGCATAGAAACTCAGGACGAAATCAATGCTCAGTTTTATCTCAAAGTCCTTAAGCTTGTACTAACTCTGAACTTCTGATGGTAGGAAAACCCCGACACATTCGTCGTTATCATCAATAATCATACATTTTTGTGCATCATCATGGTCAATAAACCACTTCAGGAGCTCAATGGAAGGAAAGACTAGAGACCGGCTTGCCACCATGTGTAAATAATAACTACAAATATTTGGGAGGACATCATCGTCGAGCTTCCTTGTCTTATTGTCATTGTGTGGGGTATACTCAAGGGGTTCTTCCCTCTTGATTTTCTTGAACACTTCTTACCAGTGAGGAAAAGTTGTCTTGGCTCCAATACTTGCCTCTATATCTTTGAATGTTGGGGATTGGACAAAGGGATCCTTGGTGATCGTCTTAATGACAGACACCAGCTTGGGAGGGAACTCTAATTGTATTGCAACTATTGAGGAGGAGCCCTCTCCTACTTCTAATTCATGTAGATTTGGTGCTCTTGGCGATTTCCTGGTGGAAGGCTTCTTCGGAAGCATTGTCCCTACAATTAAAACCCGCCCTTTAAAAATGTATACAGAGCAGCGTTGGGTGAGAACATATAAAATGGAGCATAAAACTGTTAAGCAGACCCATACCTGTAATGCTTGCTAAGATAATTTTTTAATACTCACTAGACTTTGGACGCTTCCTCAAGATTGTTAGCTTCGCTCTTTTGAATTTCTTGTTGTGCAGAATGGAATCACACACAATGGCTCAAAAAGGATATAACTGGGGAGACACTATCAGCCATATCAATTATTTAATACGAGTAATGAATGCAGATTCAAAATAAACCACTATGTGGATAAATCCTAATCGGTTGAGGGCAGAGGCGCGGATGGAGATGCATTGTATCAGCAAGTTTAACGATTCTTTTTTATTTACGCATGAGTCAGTAACTGATGCACGATCCACACATTAACTAATAACTGTAAGTTCAGCGTACCTAACACATTCATGGGTTAACACATCTCGTCACGTCACGTCACCCAGTGAATGGATCGGGGGTCGGCTAGTATCTGTGTGTACTCCTGATACTATCCTTTTGATAAAAATTCTGATGCTGATGATATCTGGGATTGGTGATCGGGAGAAATTTCAGGTGCGCGGTCTATTAGCGAGTCATCATCTTCATAAACTTTCGTCTTCAAAAATGTTTCAAGAGTCGATGGTCGCCGAAGTCATTATTTTATTTGTGTGGTGCTTACTATTATACTTATCTACCGAAGCTTAATGAATCAGTCTTTGGAAAATTCCTTGCCTAGGCTTATTCGTGTAAAAGAAAAGCTTTCATCGGTCAACGTCGATGAAGGTCAGCACTCAACTACTTTGACTTCTCAAACGATTTAGCCATCTTTAACTTTTACCGATGTCAAACTTCGAGTAGTTTTTAAGTCCCTTTTAAAGTTAAGATGACTCTTTGTTGTATGTTTAAGCAAACTTTACTTAATTTAGTCATGAAACATATAAGATAAGCAAAAGCATCAGTTTCATACTAAAGTGAAAATAGGAAATGCAGAGGGCCAAGTGGTACCCAAAACGGAAATGGTCATAGACTTTTTAGGGTGTGTTGAGTGGTCAACAGGTATCTACCTTGAAATATTGAGAATGTCTTGACAAACTTACAATGGATGAACTTCATGGGATTCTTAGAGCCTATGAAGGCCATCAAAAGGGGACACAACCTTTAAAGAATCAAAAGAAACAAAGAACCATGATCATCTGCAAAATGAAAATCACTCAAACATATCGGATGAAGAAGAGGATAAATTTATAAGGAAACTCAAGAAAGGGTCTGGGAAATAAAAAGGGAAGTTACCTCTCAAATGTTTCAACTGTGGAAAAATTGGGCATTTTCCCTCCAAATTTCCCTATCCCAAGTAAGAGGGTAGTGATGATGAAGAAACTTATATCCATAAAGAACTTAAAAAGAAAAAAACTAGAAATAAGAAGAAATTATACAAGAAAAAGAAAAAAAATTATTCCAAAGAAGACAATAGTTCATCTAACATGAGTGGAGATGACGAGGAATTTTTTTTATTTATGGGCGTAGAAACTAAAAATAATGTTGTTTATGATAATATTCGAAATGAAGGAAACTTTAAAGTTGAAGAAGAAGTAAACCTTGAAGAAGAATGTATTAGTGCTCTCAGAGAATTGAGAAAATATAAAAGGAAGAATAAATCATTAAGAGAACAATTATTAGAATATGAAGAAGAACAAAAATCAATAAAAAGGGAAGTTTCAGAAAACATCAAGGAATCTAAACAAATTTTCAATGATTTGAAGACTCAACTCCAAGAATCTAAAACAATTGAAGAGGTCATAAGTAAGCAACTCAATGAAAAACAACAAGACTGTGAAAAACTAAAGGTTGAAATTGTTTTTCTAAAAAGGAAACTTGAGAAGGGAAAGAGCCAATCAAGATTTGAAAACAATTCAAAAATATTGGATGATATTCTTTACAGTCAAAGATCATCAAGAAATAATACATGATTGGGTTATGATCAAAATAATTCTAACAAAGGATCAAACTCTACATCTTAGGAAACTGATATGAATCCAAGAAGTTATGTAGTTTCCCTTCAGAGTTATTTCAAAAGGGAAGGAAACAAAATAAATATTGATTCTAATCAACATAAATCTACTATCCTTTCAAAAGAAAATGAATACAGAAGGAATTACAATTAAAAGAATATCAAAACAAGGAGATCAAAACAAATACAATTACAATTACAAGGAGATCAAAACAAGTTTCTCGGTGTTATAGCAAGATTTGCCTCACCATTGCTATCTTGCACAGAGGACCTTTTTCCATTTCCCTATGCAGACTTGTCATCCCTTTACATGTTGATTAGAAAAACATCAACAAGTCTTAGTTAAGATCTTCTCCTACTCGTCTAAAAACCAAAAATATTGCTGAGTGATTTGTCCCTTTCACACTCGTTAAATTTGATTTGAAAGGTCATGAGTCTTATTTAAGCTCTTTTCCGACTCGTTACCAAAAATATAAAATATCATCGAGTGAACTTGTCTTTTTCACACTCATAAATTGGATTTTAAAAGACATCTATTTGGCACAATTTTATCCCTTTCTCACACCAAGTAGACTAAAAGACATAAAAAGGACATTTTTTGGTGTTACGTTGTGATTGCATCTCATGCCCTCGTTTCAGTATTGAGCCTTTAGTCGGTTCTTGCTTTGTGTTATAAACAGTTGCCTAAGCATTTTTTTCATTCTCAACCAAGCAGAGCCTTGTTTATATCCTTCACAATTTGACACCCTATACCCTAGAGGGAACATCACCCCGAGTGTCCATCTCTTGCATGCATTTCCTTGCATTGAGTATAGGTACGTTCCACTGCTAGAACTAGTTTTGCTTACTTGTGACATTCATTTCCTCTTCTGTATCATAACATTCATTTGTTATGAAAAAAAAAAAAAGACAGGTGAGAAGGGAGTACTATATTATATTTGGAAGCAGTCACGTCACCTTTGAACAAAGAACAAAGTTATTGAGTCCTTGTGTCATCATAATTTTGGGTTTAGCATGGCCTTAGGAAGTTGATCTCGTTACAGATTTTTCTCTACCAACTGGTTACTCTTCCAGTCCCTATAGAGAACATTATTGATGCCTCCTGCATCTAATAGTCACATCATTGATTCTATGTTGTTGAAGTCTACCATATGTCCCATGCTCTTGTTCAAAGGAAGTCTATCAACCTGTGTCAGCCATTCCTCAGAATTCTTGACTTTGCATGTCAGCCATACCCTCAATTTCTCTCAGAATCACATGATAATATGGTCTTATCATTCACTCTGAACCTACTTTTATCATTGGTAGGACACCTTGAACCCAACAGTCAACATTTCATCATTGGTTGTTGACTGGGTGGTTTCCCTCGTAACACTCAGTCTTAAAAGGAAAGAAAAATAAAGGGTTACATTTGGAGATGATGTCTTTACCAAGATACTTGGAAAGGGTACAACCAGTCTGGGAAATAATAAAGCTAAAGTAGAAAATGTGCTATTAGTTGAAAATTTGAATCCTAATCTCCTCAGTGTGAGACAAACATGTGATCAATCAATACACATACTTATATTTGACTCTCAAAAATGTGAAATTAGAAAAGAAGACTCATGAAAATTAGTGGTTGTTGCACCAAGGACACCAAGTGATGTATATATCTTAAACATAGAACAAGAAAAAAAAGTGTTTCATGGGACAAATAGATGAAAGTTGGCTATGGCGCAAAATAATGGGTCACATAAGATTTGATAACTTGATAAAAGTTAGTAAAAACGAAGTTGTGAAAGATATGCCAAATATTATAAAACCTTCAAAATCTATTTGTAAGCACTGCCAACATGGAAAGCAAACAAAATTAAGATTCAAGACAAGAGAAGACTCTACATCAAAACCATTAGAACTTGTTCATACTGACCTTTGTGGACTAAAAAGAACTAAAATCATACAAGGTGAACATTACTTCATGTTATTTATTGATGACTATACAAGAATGACCTAGGTATTCTTTCTCAAAGAGAAATCAGAAGCATTCAAAAAATTTAAAGTCTTTGAAGCACATGTTGAAAATGAGACTGATCTCAAAATCAAGTGTCTAAGATAAGACAATGGAGGGGAATTTACCTAAAATGAGTTCAATAAGTTTTGTAAAACTCATGGAATTAAAAGACGCTTTTCAACTTCGAGAACTCCTCAACAAAACAGAGTTTCTAAGAGGAAAAATAGATTTTTTCAAGAAGTATCCATAACTATGTTAAATGAATCTAAACTCCTATATATATTGGAGAGAAACAATGTATATAGTAGTGTACACACTTAACAGATCACAACTTAGAGTTAAACATGAAAAGACACCATATGGGTTGTGGTTTGGCAAACCAACATTAGTCAAACACTTCAGAGTCTTTGGGAGAAAATGTTATATTAAGATAAATGATGATAACCTAGGAAAAATTGATTCTAGATCATATGAAGGCATATTTATTGGTTTCTCATCCAACAAAAAGGCCTACATATGCTATAACTTGAGGCTACACAAAATTATTGAAAGTGAAAATGTAAAAGTGGATGATCTAAAATCAAGAAGAATCAAATATTAAGATAATTTACTATTTGATGAAAGGAGAAGAAATGATGATGATGAACTAGAAATTGAAGAAATACAAGAAGATTAATCACAAAGTGAAGAATAAAAGGAAGAGGAATAATCACCAAGAAAAGATATAAAATCACCATCAAGGAGAGTAAAAAGAAATCATCTTGAAAGTCAAATCATAGGAAACAAGAGTGTTGGAGTTGAAACAAGAAGAAAACTAACATATGAATCAGGAAAATCAATGCTCTCTCTAATAGAACCCAAAACATTTGCAGACACCGGCAGAGATGAATACTAGATCAAACCCATGAATGAAGAGCTTGATCAAATAGAGAAAAATCAGACCTGGGAGCTTGTCCCAAGACAAAAAGACAAAAATGCAGTAAGGACCAAATGGATTTTTAAAAATCAAGTTATGAATATGGTCAAGTTATATGGAATAAAGAAATATTGGTGTGCAAAGGATATGCTCAAGTAGAAGGGATTGAATTTGAGGAAACATTTTCCCATTAGCTAGATTAGAAGATATCATAATGTTCTTAGCATTTCCATGCTTTAAAAACTTTAAAATATATCAAATGGATGTCAAATCAACATTCTTAAATGGAAATTTAGAGGAAGAATTTTATATCGAACAACCTGAAGGATTTATGTTATCATATAATGAAGACTCTATGTGTAAATTAAATAAAGCATTGTATGGTATCAAATAAGCTCCCAGAGCATGGTTTTCAAGACTTCATAATCATCTAAAACAACAAGGATACAAAATAGGATCTATTGGTAACAATATTTACACTAAGATTGAAAATCATAATATTATTATTGTTGTAGTATATGTTGATAATATCATCTTCGGAAGTAATTTAAACCCTCTAAGAAAGAATTTTTCTCCAGAAATGCAAAATGAATTTGAAATGCCAATGATTGGTGAACTGAAAATCCTATTGGGATTACAAATCTCACAATTAGACAAATGAATATTCATATCTCAGACCAAATACATTAAAGAAATGTTGTGGAAATTTCAAATGGAAGATTGCAATCCTATGACCACACCTATGATTACATGATGCATATTAAGAAAATATGATGAATCACTAAAAGTGGACCAAACCATGTACAGATCAATGATTGGTAGCCTATTATATGCAACAACAATAACACCAGATATCATGCAAGTTGTAGGATTAGTGGCCAAATTTCAATCTGCACCTAAAGAGACACATATGAAGGTAGTTAAAAATATTTTTAAATATCTCAAAGAAACCTTGGATTTTGTATTATGGTATCCAAAATATAAATACATCACATTAACTTCATATATTGATGTGGATTGGGTAGGAAGTATTGATGACATAAAGAGCACTAGTGGAGGATCATTATTCCTAGAAAAATTTCTTATGTCATGGCTAAGTAAAAAGAAATCATCCATATAACTATCTATAGAAGAATTTGAATATATTGTTGTTTCCTCCTGTTGCACTCAAGAAATTTGGATAAAACAAACTCTAGAATACTTACAATTATTGTATGATCATCCAACTCTTATTAACTGTGACAATACTAGTTTTATAAACCTTTCTAAAAATCTTGTCATGCACTCAAAAACCAAGCATATCCCAATTAAATTTCATTTAATAAGGGAGCAAGTTTCTAAAAAAAATGTTGAAATGGAATATGTGGATACTAAAGAACATATTGCATATATATTCAGAAAACCTCTTCCCATGACTACTTTTGAAAGCCTTAGACAAAAATTAGGGGTAATCTCCATATATAATTAAATTGCACAAGCTTCATCAAAAAAGGAGTACATGGACAGGGGAGTATAACCTCAGGGGGAGAAAAGAAATATTCCTTATGCCATTGTTGTCAAAGGAGGATAATAAATAGTAAAACCTAGTTAAGATTAAAAAGGGGTTCTTATTATGTTTTCATCAATGCCAAAGGGGAAGATTATTAGACATGGTGTTATGTTATTGGCATTGATTTCAAAGATGTTTAATATGGCCAATGTTGTACATGGTATTATGGAGTTGGAATTTATGTAAAAGAGATTCAATACAATCATCATTATAAATGACTAATACAGTATGGATCCATACAAGTCACAGATGGAGGAATTAATAAGACAAGGTCTATTAAAAGTGGCACTGGAAATGCAAAATGTCCTAGCAAAAGTATCTTATTCATCCTTGAATATATCATTGGAAGAACATTATAATGGAACCTCAAAAATTATCGCTATGTATTGTGCTCTAAATGCAAGGAGAAGGGATCAAAGTATGGTGCTTCAATAAATTACAGTAGGTGTCAAGGGTGTCATATAAAATTCTCAGCAAAGAAGATGCTTCACATATCCTTCATCACTTAGTTCTTGAAGATATTTTTGTAGAATATATTATGAAGAGTGAAATTTACAGATCATTGTCATCCATTATCAAGGTGAATGAAAGAGAGGCCCAAGATATTCTCTCGAGGTGTATAAGACTTACTATGAGATTTTCTCCCTCCAAGAAGGTGGATAAACATGAATTGTCAATCCATAGAACTCAACGTTGATCTTTGGATCAAAATGGAATCACGATCAGACAACCTAAATCGAATTCGTGATTGAAAGAGGAGCGAACGACAATGATTTATTTGTGATCATATCAAACGGTTCTAATATATTTTGTGTTTAAACTAGCATGAAATTTAATTCCAATTCTTGGGCCCAAAGTATTTTATCATATCCACTTTAATTCTTGTCACATCCATCGTCAATCTAATCGGACAACCCATGCATAACTTCACATTTCGAACTAGAGATGGGTTTAAATCAAACATCAATTTGAAAAATTAATGAGGATTGTCCACTCAATTGTTGATTAAAACCAAACCGTCGAATTTATTAGTGCCTAGATAATCTTGTACCATACACTCAACACTTCATGATCAAGTATGAACCATCTATTTGATTAGTGCCTAGGCAAGCATTGTTCATTCTCACTCTCGGTCACAGGTCAAAGTCATATCAAGTTTTGAAGCAGTTAAAGTGTCAGGTTAAATGCCTAGTTATAGTGTGTGGTAACTTGGTGAATAGAGAAGTTCTTGTTGATTATTTGGGTTGGTTTTCATTGATGTCAACCCTTGAATAAAGTTTGGTAGAAAATTTTGGTAGCATAAAGGTTTGGGTAATGGACCCAGGTTTGTTTGATGGATAATGGTATGAGTTTTGATATATTTTTAGGAAAGACTATTCTAGATGGATATTACATGTCATTCCATTTCCAGTGGTATGTGGAACGTCACATAAATCCTCACGGTTAGAGAGTTATGGCCATGTGAAATTGGAGAACCCTCATGAGTCATCTAGAAGCCCCAAAAGGTCAAAATAGTCAAAGTGGTTGCAAAGAAGAAATTATTTAAATAATAAATTGAAGTGATGAGTGTACTATAATTCAAAGTGAATACAAAAGAAATTACTTAAATAATAAAGTTAATGGAGAAATTACTAAGTGGAAAAGTGGTTAGAAGTGGGTTAGCCCTAAAATAAGGAAAGTGGTTAAAGAGATTTTTGAAGGTAAATAATAAAGTGAATTGATGAGTGTACTATAGAAAATAAATTATTTAAATAACAAATTTAATGGAGAGATTACTAAGTGGACAAGTGGTTAGAAGTGGGTTAACCCTAAAATAAGGAAAGTGGGTTAAGATGGTTAAAAGGTAACCCCTTGACGAAGCTACATAAAAGTATAAATAAGAGGAAAGGCTCTCTCATTTTAATTACACTTGAGAATATTGAATATATACAAGTGGATGAAGTAACCAAAGGATATCTAAGCCAAATTTTAGAAAGAAGGTGAGGTAAAGAAGACCAAAATTAAAGGGAGCATAAATTCTTTTGATGATGCTTTCTATGGTATGTTATTTATAGGTCATCTCACCATTTTCGCAATAATGTTTTTTCTAGAATGATTTAGACCGTGAAAGTGGGAGGTCATTGAGGAAACATATCCAAGTAGTTGTGATACAAATTTCATCTTGTGGGTCGTTGTATTTTTGGATTTACACTCCATGGAAAATAGGGTTTGTGGCTAGTCCTGAAACTAGTCTAAAATAGGTGTTTCAGGTAAAAACGTCATAAATTATTCATAACAGATACAAATTTAGTAAGATAAAATGTATTGGTTAGAGGATAGTCTATAGTATTCTTTGTACAATTTTCATATTCATACAACAAATATTCCATGTGGGGCACACTCTACAAGTTCACTTTCTATAATAAGCCATAACTCAACAAGGTATGCCATTTTTGCTATAACTCCTTTTCTGAGAGGTTCCAAGTAGTGAAACCTGGTGAAATTGCATAAAAGAAACCGAAGAACATTTTGTACTATTTTCAGATCTTTATTCATTACAAGTACATAGTTATGATTATTTCAAGTTAGGGTTGTTGACTAATCCAAAATTAGTCATGTGAGACTAAAGTAAATTCTAGTCTCTTGTTGTTAAAGTTAAAGAAGGTTTGCAAGTATGTGATCATATACACAAGGTCTATTATAGAGATATAAATCATATTTGGATGATGAAATTGATGAGGTATTTTGGTTGAGGTACATGTTGGGTACATGGTTGAGACAAGTAGTTGATGAGTTGTCACATACATGAGGTGTATAGTTGATGATGTTGGTACATCTTGATGAGTCATAGTTGATGAGTAGTTGATGCACGATTGGTACATACTTGGTACATGAGTAGTTGATGCACGATTGGTACATACTTGGTACATGGATGGAGGCACTTGTTAGTAGTATTGTTGACACATGGTTTATGGATGATGTAGCATACTTGTCTTGGTATATTATTAGAAGCACATTTTGATAATGGTGATGATTATGAGTTGTTGTGTTTTGCTTGGTTGATGCACATCTTGATGATATTGTGCATATGGTTGAGAATTTTCTTGGTGATTGATCTTGGTGAGTATATCGTATTTGTTTGAGAAGATTGATGAGACAGGTTGTTGTGATAGGTTCTTTGGATAGGTTATTGTGAAAGGTTATTTGTACAGGTTTGGTGCATGGTTGATGCATTTTTTTATGGTACAGGTTGATGTATGGTACATGTTGGCACAGGTTATTTCTATAGGTCATTACAGGTTGATTATAGGTTTTTGGTACAGGTTTTTACAGGTTGATTATAGGTTTATTGGTACAAGTTTACAGTAGTATATCTCACAGTGATAGTGTGACAGTGGTTCCATCACTCTACTTCTACGTCAGGGAAGTTGGACGAGGAAAGGACAGTTGGTTGTAGCCACCTTTCATTTGTAGTCGGAGAACATAGGGGGTTGTAACCTCCTTCTAGTTGTAGACATAGAATTGGGGAGTTGGAGCTTCCCTCAAGTTGTAGCCTAAGAAACTAGGGGGTTCTAGCCTCCTTCTGGTTGTATCCAGAGAATTGGGGAGTTTGATCTTCCCTCGGGTTGTAGCCTGCAAAACTAGGGGGTTGGAACCTCCTTCCAGTTGTAGCTGGAAAACAAAAAAATTTGGTGATTCCAATGAATGCAATTATTAAAGACATATAAGAAAAAGCATTGTGTGGTTTTATCCCGCTTTGGGTTTCCACGTAAAAACATTGGTGTATTGTGTATCTGTATGATTTCTCATTTTTAAATTGTTTATTTACTCTTCAATTATTGGATGATAATTCTACATTGATATAACACTTGCATTATATGGTTAAAAAGGATTATATTTCTCGATTATT